>OOFB01024037.1:29316-39469 GCA_900323305.1 Trachyrincus murrayi
TCTCTCTCTCTCTCTCTCTCTCTCTCCCTCTCTCTCTCTCTCTCTCTCTCTCTCTCTCTCTCTCTCTCTCTCTCTCTGTGTGTGTGTGTGTGGATGTGTGTGTGTGTGTGTGTGGATGAATGAATGAATGAATGAATGCACGTAACCAGGGCTGCATTGAAAGCAACCTATGTAAAGCCAGCAGAAACATAATGAACTGTACCTACACGTAACACATGTGGTTAAGCCCGTCTTTACATTTACTATCAAAATGTCAAGTGATGCTCTGCCCACTGAACCGGAAGTATGTTGTGGTTACAAACACATTTTGGTGGGGGGTAGCACAGAGTAGAGTGTAATATGTTTCATCTTTCAGTTTCTGTAGGTTACCACTGGTCATCCACCTCCCATTCTGTTTTGTCTCTTTTCCATTTCACAGCCCAAGGGATTGAGTTGTGCCCCTGTGTTGCTGCGTTGCTGGCTGTGTTTTATAGTACAATACTATAGTTATGGTCATCAGTCACTGTTTTATAGCACAGTATTATAATTATGGTCATCAGTCACTCAGTGGCTTAATGGTGTTTTAAGCACGTTTGTGAGTTTGCGGTAATTATTAGTACAGAGGGAGGGACGGAGAGCTGTAATTCTTTAAGTATATTTTGTTTAGCTTTTTTGATTCTGTTTCAGTGATCCATTGACCTTGCAGCAGTAAAGCTGTTTCTACGGTTGCTCCATAAACTGTATAAAATGGCTTACTTAGGTATTCTCACAAGTACAAAGATCATCCAAAGACACAATGCGCTCCAATTGGAGATTGTTCATCTCCTGTAATAAGGTCATGTAGATGTATGGGTAATGTTAGAACTAACTAATGCAAATATGACTAGCCTCCATTACAGGATCCAATCACCAGTAAAATATGTGTGTAGCCTGTAGTATTATTATGAAATGAGGTGCCTGTAAGTATATACTGCACAATGAAATGTGCTCTTTAAATTGCATTCAATTTAAATCTGAAATCTGGGGCCTGTTTCAAGAAGCTGGGTTCCAGGTTAACCGGATATGTTCGGGTCAGAATTCAGGGGAAGCCCGAATTTCCGGTTTCAGATACCAAGATTAGACTACTCAGTTCATTGCGTGGAGTTACCATGGCGACTCATGCTGTGGGCCTAACCTGGAGCAAACCTGGAGATAACCCCGCCCACAGCTGTGGTGGCGACTTCTTTCTATCGTCTCATTGGTTTAGATAATGGCAACAAAAAACTTTATATGGTCATATCCAAAACTATTGTATTCCAAGGCGTATCGTTTTTTCCTCCTCGTTAGTATTTTACCGCAGCAATCCACTTAACGTGGCATGTCTACATTTAAGTAATAAACTATTTCTATACTTACATACTTAATAAAAGTGTGTTAACCCCACCCAGGCCTACAGTAGGCTATTATTAGTACGTGATTTATATGACACTTCTGATAGATGATATAATGGCTTACCCCTTTGTCAGACCTGCGGTGGACATCCCACATATATTTAGTGGTTAAGCTAGAGTAGTTGTGTGTGTAGTGTAGTTGTACTGATGGTCTGATCATACGGTATTCAACGGAAACTGCCGTTTAAAACTCTTTCAACCAAAATAATACTTGCAGATATGTGTAAGATGTAGTATAATACTAGCTTTTAAATTCTGTAAATGCCCTTAAATGCAAGTATTACACTTTTGTCAACCTCAGTGTGGCCGTTCCCCTGCCACATGCCATCTACCATGGCTTCCCAGGGCTTCTCCAACAGCAGGACACAGGCAGATTGGTTGAACCGGTTTGAACAGGCAGAGCAGATGGTACATGCTAGCGCTCCTCCTGAACACACAGTAATTGTTATGGATCAGACATGCAGAAAGAAATATATAACTTAGTTCTATGTATCTTCAACTGTTTTAAAATGTACGCTTATATTCATACATAAACAGCAATGGTAACTATTTGAAAGAAGTCACATGACCAAATCAAATACATTAACAATGGTAAGTAAAGACTGTACGCGCCAAGCTTAAAACAACCCAGAAATATAAACATTCACATTTTGAACAAAACAATGCAATAACTTTGATAAATGAGATCACTCTGAGTCACTATTTACTTTCACAAAATTAAATACACACTCTGACTGACTTCACAATTGTTCAAAATGTCTATTTTACTTTTCATTCTCTTATGTTAAGTGAGTTGTTGCCACAGGGTGAAGTCAAATCTAGTGTTGTTCTTGTTTTACACAAGTCATTGTTTTACTTGCATGCGTTATATTTGCATCATACAGCTTGCGACAAACATTGAATCTTGTCTTGTGTAAACAGACCATTTTGATGCTCAATACTACAATTATTTTGAAGAAAAATGTACTTAGTGTAACAGTCAGGTTATACATTTAAGTATGTTATTCATCCTAGAAATCAATGACAATTGGTCACAAACACTTAAATGCAGATGCAGTCTTTGTTTAGGCTTCAGCCTAATAATGTATCCATATAGTATCCATATATGGGGAACTGTGATGATGCTTTGAGTAGCTAGAGTCAGATGGAAATACAAAATGGCCCTTATCCCCAAGAGACTGTTGCATATAGTTTCATAGCGGACAGAGATCAACAGGGAAACATGATGAGCGTATAGAATTTAGAAGAGCAGCTCTGGTGTTGTACTCTGCTCCCGGGCTTTTAGAGTTGACAGGGTGAATACACTGAAGAACACACCCACCACTTATTGTAAAGCTATCTCCGGCCTGAGATAACTGCCCTTCACAACAGCATTTTTCGTAGGACAGCAGATGAATATTGGTGTCAACTGGGGTTGTTTAGTGGTAAAACCTGACTTCAATACAAGCAACATTGTGTTTTCCTGTCCCATCTCACCATCTCACCGTCAGTCGCTACTGTCTGCTTCAATAAAGGAAAACATAAAAAGGGCTTGTGTTATGTGACTGTCCGATATTAACGGAACCGGATCCAAGTTTTTTTTCCGACCAATCACCACACAGTGTTAAGCAATGCATTACAATCGTCTGCCTGGGTTATGTTTCCGGCGGCAGCCACTAACGATTAATCTGTTGATTATTTTTATCGATTCATCGATTACTTTTTGTCCAAAAACGCATACTTAATCATTTATTTCGATGGTTTTGCCTTTGACTTTGACTGAGAGCAAGAGAAAAATAATTACATCATTATTAAAGTGTAATACTTAATGTAAGATTATAGTATTCCCTATGTTCCGTTTACTTAAACCTTTAATTATATTGATCACAATTATTCAAACGTTATATATATGACATTCCATTCTGCTCAATACTCATTCATTGAAAAATCTAAGGAAGCAGGCAACGACTGATTATGACTTTAATAATGAGCGTATGCAGCCGCCACAATGGCAAAAGCTCTCCCTTCTAATATGAACGTGTTGTTCATTAGTTTCATGAAGCTGAATAGACTACACTCATTAAGATCACACAGGACCGCACCTTCTCTTCCGGCTGCTCCATCAAAGGAAAGCAGCTCAGCACCACGGGAAAACAATGGTAAAGTGGGCGGTGTGTTTTTAAAAAGCTCTGTGTGATTCGCCCACAGTGTTTTCTGGCGGTCTACCTTCCAGAACAGCACCTGCATGCTTTCTTTTTAGGTGTAGTGCTGCTGTGAAATGCCATAGACATTTAGTACAGCGAACGAACGGCTGTTTTGTTGTCTGCTATTTTAAAGTATCCCCGTGCTTTTGAAGCCTTCGGTCCGGGGAAACCTTTGCACTTTGACTGTTTTGGTGAAATCTGGAGGTGTTGACAGGAGCCGACCATGACGGGAGCCAAAAGCCACTGATGTGAACGCAGCAATTATGTAGTGATATTGAAGTAACACATTTATTCTAATACATTTAATTGAATGAATTGCGTTTTAGAAAAAGAAAGTCGCTAAAAAATATTGACGTAGACCTAGTAGAAATACCATGGATCCGGTTCTGGATTCCTGGATCCGGTTACTCAAAATGTGGCTACCTAAAGTACAGACCTGTAGGCTGATTGTCTGTCTGTCTTGAGAGACTGGAAATGTACAATGTGAATATTGTGTTTTGTTTTTTTTGTCCGGTGCAGAGACTATTAAAGATGTAACACTGTATTAAATGGACCATCATCAACCTTGATGGGAAATGAGTGATCTATTGGAGGGATCTGTCAGGCTGCCTGAAGCAGGGGCGTGGCCTCATTACCTATGTGATCTATTGGAGGGATCTGTCAGGCTGCCTGAAGCAGGGGCGTGGCCTCATTACCTATGCAGAGGGGTCGGTGGGAGAGCTTGACTGTTAGGGAGAACATTACTGTATGATCTCTGTCAAAGAAGCTGCTTCATCGCACTCTGTGTGCCGATCACTTATCATGCTCTCCAACCCTAACTCTAACCCTAACCTTTGTTGTGCAAAACATTTGCCTGGGTCCAGACCTTTGACTCCGCCCACTCCACCCAGTTGACTGATTCTGGTCTGGCATCGTGACACGAAACAGCGATTTCTCGGTTGAAAAAGTGATTATCCAATGAGCACCACGGGGGGACTAATGATTAGCCAATTAGCCAGATTGGTTATGGAAAATCAAATCCCCCCCTCCCTCACGGAAATCGGTTAGAGTGGAGTCAATGTCAGAATGAAGGTGGAAAGGGAGTCGAGTTAACAACTCTGTCTGATATCAGGCTAGCAAAATGAAGGTTGAATTAAATGTGAAGTTGAACGTTTACAAAGCTGCATCTGTAGTGCTTATTATAAACCATACAACAACATTTTTGTCTTTTATTTATAATATGTATTATTTTAATGATCTCATGGCCAATTGTAGTTCGGGAGCCCGGGCTACAGTCTGTTGGCTCATCCATAAAGCGCTCCTGGTTCTGGTAGACTTTCCCTGTGTTGCATTACGTCGCAAACAGTTTACAATGCCCTGGGATGAGAGCTCATTGTAATTTCAGTCTTGTGTCTCTCTCTTCTACCATCATTAGTTATGTCCAGGCTAAGCATTGTCTTAGATTGGCCTAGTGGATAGATCGTGTCTGCAGGCATGGCGCCAAAGACCTGGAATCCCACTGGAGCCCCTTGAGAAGAGGAATTAAAAATAAAAAAAGAACTGTTCACTGTTTCTGTTCCTATAGCTTAGTATAGTCTGTCTGAACAGACTAGAATCATAGTTATAGGGTTCACAATTGAGTTCATGATTTTATTGTATGCAATGTCTTGTCTCCTGAGAGTGACACATTTTGTTCTATTTGTGAGAAACCGGAAATACGACCTTCACAGAAAACAAACCAAAAAACGTGTTGCACATGAAGCTTGGAGAGACTTTAAATGAACAATACTACGGCTTTACCCACACTGCCCACCACACAGACAGGCTTTACCCACCACTGCCCACCACACAGACAGGCTTTACCCACCACTGCCCACCACACAGACAGGCTTTACCCACCACTGCCCACCACACAGACAGGCTTTACCCACCACTGCCCACCACACAGACAGGCTTTACCCACCACTGCCCACCACACAGACAGGCTTTACCCACCACTGCCCACCACACAGACAGGCTTTACCCACCACTGCCCACCACACAGACAGGCTTTACCCACCACTGCCCCACCACACGGACAGGTCACAGTGAGTGGACACAGTCACAGAAGGTCAAACACATGAGTGTCCTGGAGTGGTCAAAATCTGCAATTCTGCGGTCAAAGGGACATCCTGAGGTTGAGAACAAACATTGCCTATTCCTTTGACACTGGCAAATCTCAAGCAAATCTCTCACATAAAAACTCAAGAGTATAGGGTTGTTTAACTGTATATTATAATAATTTTAAAATGTTGTAATTGTGATTTAGAGTTAAATAGTAAGTAAACAAAGCTAATGAGCCTTGATTATAAACACATTCTGTTAATGACACATGCCTATAGTATTACTTCACCCTGTCAAAAAGACAGGGATGATTCATGATGGCTATTAGTGACAATGTTGAACAGATGCTGCTTACTTCTGTTAATACCAGCATTGAAAGTCATCGCCATATCAAGCCGATTCAATGGCTCGATCGACAGGCTAGTGTAGGCTACAGCAAAGAGAAACCCCACTGTTATTTGTGAGTTTTTTTTTCTATTTGAGTACAAGAAAACCTTATTGCTATACTGTGCTCTGCTGGTCAAGATATCTGTGGTGTTACATATGAAACCTAAAATAGACACTACTGCGCGTATCCCCTATGCAATATTGTATGCATTATACACATAAAATGACCAGTGGTTGGATAATATTTGGTAAATATTAATGAATAGCCAATGTTACACGTGAAATACCTACCTACCTCGTGTGGCCCACCTGAGACTCTAGCACCAGGAGGAAACCAAAATACAATTTTCTCTCACAATAAACGTAAAGCTAGCAGTGTACTTTGTTATATAACCAATAAAGTGCACCAGATTGAGAAATGAACACAAACTGCCTCAAGGGTTGTTTTAAATTAATGGCCAAGTATTACATTTTTTTACCCAAGAGGCAACTGCTATAACTCTTGTGGCATCTCTGCATCTGCTGGTGCCACGGTGATGAAAGTGAGATGAGTACAGCTCTTACTCATGTCTTCCCCCTGATCACCTCCAGCTCCATTTTGCAGCCATGGTGTCAGCGTTTAAAATCGAACCGTAAATCTCGCACTAAAACGTGCTCGATTTTGGCCATGAATTAACAGCTGCTTTTTGTCCCGGAATCATTTTGGAACACAAGATCCACGGCGTTGTTACAAACATGTATGATTAAGCAGAATAATGGGCCAGCTGTCAACGTCAACCTCACTGTTTACATGCAATCCCAAGCCCTGCACCTTGTTTCACAGATACTTGTCATGGATCTCTAATGGAACACTCGTTTCAGGAATCTGTTAAAAAATTGGTCCTGATCAGTGGTTACATACAATGTTCCTTATTTTCATGTTTTCATGTTCATCATCAATTGTTATTGGCTATTAAATTCCGTCTAATAATAATAATAATAATAATAATAAAACACCCACAATCAGCGTAGGGGTGCCTTCAGAAGGAGCATTTATTAAATATGTTTGATTACTCTCTGAGGCAGCGTTTATAGTGGTTGGCGACCAGGGCTTGCAAAAGGAAAGTAATGCCATAGTATCACCATCACAAAAGTTATCATAATCTAGTGCACCTGTTTAACCTGTTGCCATGTTACCAGAGTCATGGATTACAACACAACAATTCTTCCTCCAGGACATCAGGATACAGTATATATTGCCGATCGTGTCATACTTTGCTAAATAGATCACCATTTCCTTGTCGCAGGAATTTGCTGTCCTAATGACCTCGCGTTAAACTCTCGTTTTAGATCATAAAACTCTTCGACTTTAAGTGTTCTATTTAAATTGCATTACCCTTTAAATGCAATAGATGATCCCCCTTTATAGTGTATTTATTCATGCAGCAAGAAACATTCCGTTGGTTCGTCTTTAATTGATGCGCAGTTCACCTACGTTCTGCTTGACTGAGGGCAATCTTTATTCCTGATCAAAACAGAATTAATAGCACACAAGGGTTAGTGCACAAGGCTGTGACTCAGCAGAAAGAAAATGCACTAAGTCTGCATTTGACATTCTTCACCATAGGAACAGAGATGACAAGAATCCTAAGTTTGGAAAGAACCTGTACAAGTTACAGACAGATATCCGAGTGTCTGAGTGTTACCTTGACAAGACATGGTCGTGGTTTTAAAGCAGCACAACTTAAAATGTGACACAGCAATGTTGTGGAACACCACAACTTATCCAGTGAATAGAACATCTAAAAAGAAGTTTGGAAAGAAATTCAAATAATGAATTAATCAAATGACAAATGCAAAAAGGAATGGCCAAATCCTACATGTATGGGCTAAACACTGCTTTTTGAAGTATTTGTTTACTAGCTTGTCCATTATAAATAATCAGACCCAATAAATCAATGCATTTTGGACATATTTTCACATCCGTGCAGTATGTAGGCTATTCATAGCACATTGCCTATATGATACTCAACATTGAGTAACACATAGGCATACATGTTTAATAGCAAAAGGTTAGGCTATTCAAAAGACTGCCAATACCACTACTAAAACAAACAATGTTACACACACACATTTAAAAAAACGACTGAACCAGCCTTGGTCTGTAACCACGACCTAGCCAGTGTGGTGCTCGGTGTAGTGGGTTCTGTGCTGTAAACCCAATAACAAATAAAGCACCCTCACAGTACATTCTGTTACACTTACAACATACTCTATTATTTTCCAATGGCAATGTGTGCCCCAGCTCTTAGAGGCAAACTTGCTGTGGGCAGGCTGCACTCACTTATTTCGATTAGGACTTTTGAAACTCGGTCAGTGTTTAAAAGGGGAGATTTGTTAGACCTTTCCGCGACTCATCACCCGCAAATGCTCAATAATCCATGTTGTTTATCCGGAGAGCGCTCTTGGCACAGCCTCCCCCTGTGATGCTAAAGGGAGTGCTAAGCCATTATGTGCTGATATGTTTTGCATTTTGTCCGCTGGTGTGAATTACTCAACAATGTTAATTTGCCGTTGCAGACATCTTGGACACAGCAGGAGAGGCAGTGCTATGAACAACTGAACGATTACAGGAGAATATGCTTACTTGCATTCTATGGTGTACACTATTTGAAACGTCTTAGTGCTATAGGCCAAACATGCAGAGGCCGCTCTGCTCGTAGTCTCCTCGTAGTCTGTCGGCTTGGAGCCAACAAGCAAACAGATTCACAACAACAATGTTGTTGATAGCAACAAATAAATGATTCATTATTTATTTCCATCTTTCACTCTGGATACTGTAAGGGACTCAGGGGTAATTAACAACTACTATGACCCAGTGGAGACTGGGAGAACTGAGCCCCACGCCTGCAACGTGTTGGCTTAATGAGCCCAACCAGTGGCAGACAAAAGCCCTGACCGAGTCAGTTTGGAAAAGAGAAGTCTGCTGAGTGAGTCAGACTGAGTTTTGTGTTTGTTTAAAAAGTAGTTTCAATAAATGCTCCTGGCCTTTGTTCAGAAGAGACACTTGACCTGCATACTGTGTTTGATTGCTGTACCACCACACCCAAAGTGCAGAGAATGCAGGCACTTGAAAAGTGGTTTGTACAGTAATTAAACACCGGGTAAAGCAAAATGGAAAAGTTAGTGAAAGAGCTAACCTCAAGCAGCAGAAACAGAAACAGTCCCAAAATATAAGAGATTTGAATATATTAAAATATTTATTGCAAAATAAATACTCCTGTTGTACACGCTACGTCCACAGGGGAAAGCAAGAAGGCCGGTCGGGGTCCTGCATTACCCTGTCAGGGTTTATTTTGCAATAATTGACCGGCTCGCTGTACATTATCCCTTACATAATTAACAAAAAGTTTAACGTTTTTGACTTCGTTCTTTTTCAATTTAATTTCTGAATTTTTTTTTAATAAAGCTTCAAAAATGATGGCGATGCGCACCAAGGTTTTGAGCAGTCCTGGAAGTTATAGCACTGCTGTATGGCGGCACCGGTGTGAGTGCTCTCATAGTATTTTATTAATTTAATTAGTTTTTCCCATTCTAAGAATATTCAAATACCGAATGCTAATTTGACAGCCCTAGTTGAGGCCTATTTTTTGGCCTTTGAGTGCACCGCACAGAGGGAAGGTTGGCCGGAGAACACCTGGGCCAATCTGATTGCACCATTTCTTACGGGTCGGGCCCAACAGGCCTATCTGGACCTGACCCCTGATCAAGCTGAAGTGTCTGCTACTTTATAGAAAGAGACTCTCACCAGGTTTGGATACAGCCTACAGGCCCGCGCCCAAAAGTTCAACAACTGGAAATCCAGCCCAGCGATGCCAGAGCTCAGATATATGATCTAGTTACAATGACCCTGCTGGTGTGAGTGTGCTGGAAATGGTTATGGACACATTTTTAAGAACTTTGTTTTTTGAACTCTGTTTGCTCCACCAGTCTGGATGACTTTATTAACCTCATGGAAAGCCACCAAGTCACTGCTGATCTCCTGAGGTCGGAAAAATTGGACCGACCAGAAGCAGCTATGGGCCTGCAGAGACGGTGCTTTAGTTAGCTTTC
>OOFB01024037.1:45520-65188 GCA_900323305.1 Trachyrincus murrayi
AGGTAATCATCCTTAAAACAAGGATCTGATTTCTTGCATGCAATATGCAAAAATAAAACACACAATATGAGGCCACCTGTCGAGATGTTCTGACTGATCTGCTGTGTTCTGATACCTTATGTGAGCCGTTAACACCTTGCAAGCTGTTCACGCTTCCTCATCCAGTAAAGACATCTGATGCAGATCACATGTTCATGAAATGTGAAAATGGGGTCATAAACAGAGCTGGTTAGGAAATGGGTTTTGTGATGATTTCATCAAGTCTTTGATCAACCTGCTGTGAATCAGGCTCATTGTCAGGCACAGTAAGTAAGCCGTGCATCCATGAATTATAGAGTAAAAAAGCTTTGGAAGAAAACTAAAATGTGATGTAAATGTTGTCTTGAAGTCTACAGCATGTCGTATTTGTGATCCCTGTGGAACATGTTAGTAGCAGTTCAAAATGCACAATCTCTCGGAGTTCAGCCTTAATGCAGTACTGACCTATCAACAAAGACATTGACGTATCTGCTCTGAATAACATTCCAGCAGGATTTTGTTAAAAATGTATTGTGTGTGTGTGTGTGTGTGTGTGTGTGTGTGTGTGTGTGTGTGTGTGTGTGTGTGTGTGTGTGTGTGTGTGTGTGTGTGTGTGTGTGTGTGTGTGTGTGTGTGTGTGTGTGTGTGTGTGTTGTGTGTTTTTGTTTTTTTTTTTTTATTATTTTTTTTTTTTTTGTGTGTGTGTGTGTGTGTGTGTTTGTGTGTGTGTGTGTGTGTGTGTGTGTGTGTGTGTGTGTGTGTGTGTGTGTGTGTGTGTACGTGTACGTGTGTGTACGTGTGCTTATGGATTTTAAATATATATGTCTAGATATGAAGCTTGGTGTGCTCCTATACTATACTAAAACATTTGCTATAGATTTTGTTAATATTCTGATTATACAATACATTTGAACATTTTGGACACAGTAAAGAGAGCAGAAAAAAAGAAGAAAAAACAAATTGGATTACTTGCTTTTGCATGGTTTGAAATTCAAAGGACCTTCTTCATCCATCCATTCTGTTGTATAATGTGCCTTTCTCTCCCATGGCGCTCCATCTGTGGCTGTGAAAAGACCTCAATCTGTTCCATTCGGCCCATTGTGCACATGTTTCCTGATCACACGTGCCAAACAGGCCTTGTCAGCTGCCACTCGGACATCTGCAATTACTTACCAATCCGGGGGTCGGTTACATGAAAGGATGGATGAATGGCAGGATGAATAGATGGATGGATAAAGTGGCATGGGAATAGCAAGTATGAGAGCTGAGTGAAGTGAATATCAATTGGTGTTAATGAATGGGGCATGACAATGAAATGAACTGACCCAAATTGAAAGTTGCGAAATGCTAAAAGCGTTAAAATAGATGGTGACAGTTTTTCCCTCCCGCATGCAAAGGATGAGTCAAGCATCTCTTATGACAATAAAAAGAGACAAGATAAAAACACTATTACCATGGGCACGGATGACCTAAATAGCAGGCAGCCAAATGGGTCTTTTTGATCGATTGTCGCAAGTGTGAGAAGCCTGCTCTCCGAACTTTTGTCTGGATGAACATTATTCTTTACCCCTCAATGCATACACCTAAACCTTCCAAGATTTATACAGGCCAAGCCACACATATATACTGTCACACAGGGCTGTCCATCACAATCTAATGCCAAGGACATCCCGTATTCACTGACAACTGGTACACTACAGACAAACTTAAATAGATTGACTTAAAGTGTCTGGGGGTGGTTGTGGTATAATAAATTGAATCATCTGTATTATGTGTTGTTTGTGTTGTTTTGTGTAAACCCAAAGAAAACCAATTCCAGATTTGTTATTATTGTAAAATATGAATATGGGGCAACTGTAATTTCCCTCTTACGATAGGTTCGGATAGAGATATAGATATGAGACCTCCAAGTCCTGGTGGAAAATGATAGAATCTAGAAAAACCACGTGGAAATCACATGAATTAATTAATGTGAATTGCAAAATGATCTTTCAGTGATGTCTTACGTCCCTCCTCTCTTGTCATGTCATAATGAAAAAATAAAGAAACATATATATGAAATTATTATGAATATGAATATAGCATGGCGTGGCAGTCTATTAATACGCTCTGATAATGAGATGGCAGAGATGGCATTCAGCATAGCATAGACGAAGAGGTACAACATTAGCCTTTCATGCAAATATCACTTATGTTTTGTTCTATTATCTAAAGACCTTGGGAGTCTTAGATAATAGAACCTGGCGAACCTGAAATAAATAAATGGATGAATATTTAACATCCTCATGTTGGACAAAGCCTCCCAAAGAGTATAATGAAAGAACATTGGTCAGATGCAGTTGGAGTCGTTCATATCACCTCGTGGTTGAGCCCATACACTGTTAAAGTATGAGTCTGTCAACGTAAGTCAACGTACCCTCTATTTGCAATATCCCTTCTCATTCAGATAATAGGCTCTTAGCTTTGGTGGCGTAGGAAGTCCATTGTTAACCAAAATCTCATTAAACACATCACAAAGACGGCATCCCTGTTGCTTTGGTGTGCAGAATCCATCCTAACATGTAATGTGGATATGATATCAACGCCTGTGTTAAAGGACATGTCAGCGAAACAAAGAAAGTAAACACACGGCTATGAATGGCGCCCAACCTTAGGTTCACGTCACTAAGATGCAGCGAGACTTATACTTCAATACATACTGGATGTATTAGAAAGCAATCTTGTCTTATTTATTAAAAAAACATGTTGTATTTGCAATGTGTGTGTGTGTGTGCAGTACCCTTGTGAACAAGTGGATTTGGCTGGCACATCCGCGTGCCCTCCTGTGAGGTTTTTACGGTAATGTACTGCTGTATGTCAGTTTGTGTTTACAGCTTTATTCGTATACTGCAAGCACATCCGTGTTCATCCTCAAGCACTGTTCGATGTAGTGGGAGTTAGCGCTAAGACTTCAGCACAGGAAGGAGGAAAAGGGTTTGTCAATAACTGTTGGCCTCATAAAAGGTTAATTTCTTTCATGGATTGAGAAGGCAAAGTAATCCCTATGTTAGCACTGTCTCATGTTAGAAGATGTCCCCTGTTTACTCTGAATGGGGGAGGAAAACTTAAACACAGAACAAGTGCTGTGTGTTGGTAGTGTTTATTATGTGCTAGTAAAGTGGCCCAAGACTTGATATAAGATCTCTTATTTAATATCAGAATATGTCAAGCGCTTTTTTATGTCATACAAACCTTACTCTGATCATGGTACCCATGCCACCATCCAATATTGAACATGATCCATAATTGATTATGGGAAAAAGTGCCCCAGAACTCCTTATAAGGACAAACTATCGGACATCTAAAAGGTTTGAGGTCTTTGGGTAGTACTTAACGTGGTAAGCACTCTCTTGGTATTCTGCAGTCCATGAAATATTCACGTCCTCTCTCCATCTCTCTGGACATGCAGACCGAAGTGCATCGTTTCATCTTTGTTACTTTGCCCTGTGTGTGTTATGAGACAGTACACCTGTTCCCCCCAGAGGAACCATGACTAATACAGAATCAGGATACAAATTGATAGCCTACACTCTTCCTCTTTTGGTTTTGTTTGGGACAACGGTTGATGACTTCACACAAATCAGTGAATTTTAGTACATTCTTGTATAAGTAATAGTTGCTTTGATTAAACGTATAAAGCTTTGTCAAAAAGACAAAATGAAGTCCTAGCAATGCTCCATTTTATTTGTCCTTCGCTGATGACAAAACAAATGTTCATGTAAATGCTGTATATTGTGACGAAGGAAAGATGCTTCATTACAAACTTCAACGTAATCTTTTCCATGGAAGAATGAATCATATCACTAATAAATATGTCATACATTTTTATAGTTTGCCAATGTTCTCAGACTGTTCTCAGACCATTCTAGTGCTTCAATGTGGCGACTACTACAACTAGCTGATACATCCAGAAGTCCTCTTGGGTCTACCGTTCTGCAGGCTGGTACTGGCACCTGCATCATGGATACTACTTTATGGATGGGTTCACTGCATCTGATTTGGCCTTGTCCTTGTTCCTTCTATGTCCATCTACCACGGCTACCTTGCTATGGACAATATCCCAAAGAAGCTAGAGCTCATACAACATTACTGCAATTACCATCAGCCATCTGCGTTGTGTAAAATTAATGAGGAAACAGGCCATTTTTCGCTTGTATTCCAGTGTCGTTACACCCTCACAAACAAAGATGTGCTATGAGTCTGTCCATTCAAATGTTCTGCATCAGCCTCTATTTCTATTCCCATCACAAGGTTGGGTGAAGGACAGAGTTAATCCTGTGTGGATAGGTGTGTTGCCACCCATACCAAGAGACTATTATATTGGTCAGCCTGGATGTGTGGCGGTGTGTATGGCAGTGACAGGCACATATCACAACCAAGGATACGACTCGGACACGAGTGATGATTCGGGACACATGAATGTGATTGGCTGCTTGGCTGGTCAATAATCTTGATGTAAATGGTTTAAGTTGAGGAATTTCAGTTTGGGCCCCTTCATTTCATTTAACCTTTGTATCTATTACCTAAATGGGAGGTCATTATTTTCACTGCATATGGAGAGATACCCTATTTTAAACGTAAAGTTAAAGTAATACGGAAAAGTAGTGACTAGGGAAAAACCAAAATTGAGAAGCTTTTAGTATTTGTCCATTTTAAAGAGCAGCAAGCAAATGTATACATTTCAATACACTGTATTGAATGGTGCCCTTTTCTCTATGCTGAACTGAAGTCATTACAGGCTTACTTCTTAAGTGCAATAGCGTAAAGGCTTCACACAGCCCTATGAAATGGCTTTGACTGAACAAAAGTACCATCTCCACAGTATTACGTGCTTTTTGGTGTCAACAGCACCACATATCTCATGGTTTAATTTACACCAGCAAATATAAGGTGGAGACTAACAGTTCCTGTGGGTTTCTCATGCATCGTTCACCATTACGTTACAGTGCTAGACATATTGCACTGTACTTGGTGTATTTGGTTGCTGGGATGAAAATTGCATGTTCCCCATCCATTATCATACCAGAAAGTGACACTCTGCTCTTCCGATGTTAGTAGTTCATTGTAGTTCAAATTCTGTCCACACTGGCCTCTCCCTAACCCCAAATAAATAAATAAAAGATGAAATAGTTTTTATGTCAGGAGGGAATAGGGGATGAGGGGGTGTGGGTGTATTGTACAAGTGTATTGCATCTATATCCTCTATATATCCTCCTGTCTCTATAGGAGGTCTAGAAAGGGTTTGGCTGACAGGTCTCCTATGCGAAACCGCCCCAAAAAAATTCTGCAAGATTGTTTTCCAAATGGAGGATGGAAGTGGATTTCTGTACAAAAAGGCATTGTTGGTACATTTGGATATCAGTCGATTAACCTAATTGTTTGTCTTAATTGTTTGGCGTGTATTTATTCTTTGGAGCAGCCCAGTGGCTCTGGTCTTCGCCAGGCAGATTATTCCAAAACGTCATCGATTTGACAGAGAGAACTCATTAGTTTGTGGTCTTAATGTCTTTAACTTGCTGAGAAGAGACCAATTACAGCGGTTTGTGGGGCTCTGTTTATGGGATGTAAAACTAAAAACCCAAATTAAATTGATTCAAATGTAAAATAAGTACTTTTTTTTAAAACAGTGTTTAGTTATACTTTTGCACATTTAAGTTGTACACAGCTGCTTTGTTAGGAGATTAAGACAAAAATAGGAAATACAGAAACAAAACAAAAAAACAAAAACAAAGGGAAAACTATTCCCAGTTTGGCAAACACACGTAGAAATGATAAATCGTGGCACCATGTGTATCCAGAGGAGTCTCCAAATAAAGTCAGTACAGTTTCTGGTCACATTGGTAAACTAAAATAAGCAATTGCATCGTTGTAAAAACATGTCTTTACATGGAGTTTTGCTGTTATTTTTTCCATTGAGTATACTGTCATTAACCTGTCTTGCCATTGATATATGTTGGGTGGCTGTGGTTTCAGGATAAAGTTATACTTTTTTTGCCACCAATAAAAGGGTGTGCAATAAGTAAGCCTTTCTTTTTTCCATAGCTCCATCGGGGATTGCTCCGAAAATATAATGCAATGGGTCTAATGGTAAATCGATGTTTAAAATAGCGAGTATCTCTGTATGAATCCCTTCCCTGTATGACTTCAATTTTAAGTCCTTTTCAACGCTTTGCTACAGAAATTATTGATCACAGACAGTAATGCTAATGCAGAGCAGAAGAAGAAAAGTATTCACATTTAAAATAAAAAAAAAGATCCCTGGTCACCTCCATTGGATTTAGTATTCTCTTCCCTCTGGGAGCAGGTCTACTGAAAGGCGTGTTACCATAAGGCTGTGATGGTCCAAGCAAGATGCTCTCTCTCTCTCTCTCTTTAATCTCCAGAGGCTCATGGGTTCTCTTTTGTAGTGCAGAAAAGGTCTCGAACATGCTTTCACTTCGTCTTGCGTTGATCAATAATGTTATTCATTAGTAGGAGCAATCCATTAGCCATTGTGACTTTGACAGAAGCCAGTGGCGATTGGGAAGAGATGCAGGGTTTTTTGATTCAGATCGGCTCTGATGAGATGCTGCTGGCCATCAGCCAAACTGACATTACAATTTAAGTCAATAAAAAAAGAGGTACCCCAAAGAGTCCAATCTTATTTTGATATGCCTCTTTTAATGTCCTAACTCTGTCATGGGAAGTTTAGCGTCTCTATACACATATTAGTGATATTGAGTATAAATAAGTTCATCAAACACAGCATGAATAAGCAATCATGCGTTTTAAACATAACCACGGAATAGTGGAGTAAAGAAAAATATCTGTATTGATCAGTTTACTTCCCAATCCTTGGTCCAAATGAGCCTGCACCCTCTAAAGCAGGGTGACGGCATCACAATTGTTGAACCGAACAACTAAAGGGAGGCGGGGGGGGGGGGCAGAATGCAACGTGACACCCCAGTACGGGTTTATGCCCGACATCAAAACAACCAGCATTGCTCCCTGGAGGGGGCCCGGTTCTGATGCCACGGTCGACGCTCTTCACAGTGAAGAAAGCCTTTTATCAGTCACTCAGACTGCCTCATCGTCACAGGAGGCCATTTTGTTGTGGCTCTCCAAAAACCACTCTGTGTTCTCACAACAACCGCCATCGCTGCTGCTGCTGCTCCTGGCGGCCCGGGCCTTTGAAAGGTGGCGCCCGCCGTCACGAAACACAGACGACATAACTCCACACGCTCGACGATCATCAGACGTGTCCTTCCCCTTCTTTTTCCTCCTTGTTCCTCTTTTCTGTGTTCTTTCCCCAAGTGGTCTTGGAAAGAACGTGTTTTGGTATCGTTTTGTATTGGTGTATTTGCGTCTTGCACTGTCGGGGATGATGATGGGTGGGTGGATTACGTCTATTCTTTTAGTTCGTTTTACGAGATAAATATGTGGTTTCTACGAGCGTTTTAGAATTCCGACTGTATTCAAAGCCGAAATCTCATCTGTTTACACGGAGGGCACAACTCGCTCACAATCGCTTCAGCCTGTTTATAAGAAATCCCCACACGCACTGGTTCCAGGTTTGTACCACATCCATGGTTCACGCAATCTCTTGAGAATGGATGGACACCCTAGCCCCCCGCTTCTGTGAGAGATTTTGTCTAGAGGAGAACCTAGCGCTTGAATGTAGCACTTGACGTAGACAACCGCGGAGAAAACATCTCTGCATTAATTCAAAACGCTAATGTGTAAACAGGGCCTTCGTGAGGTTTGTGCTAGGAAAACGGAGCAGTTGAGAAAAATGGTGGAAAAGACATTGGCTTTCAAGTCACCAGTAATGTTATTGGGCAATAGGGCTCAACCATAGTGATGAATATCCCCACTCTTCTACTTTCAGGGTCAATTATGATCTCATTATGAGATAATCTGGCCCAGGCCATCTCTCACTACTAGAATGAAAGATGAGAATGACGGTATTACCATGAGCCTACAGACTACAACAGGGTAAATGGGAATGTGCCTTGTCAATGTTGCACATTTGCCTGCTGCCATCTCCGCTGTAAGATTTCCTCTTCTGTGTGTTCTGTGTATGTAGACTTTGCTGAAGTTAGCCCTCATTTCATCCTAGACTGGTATTAATTGCTGGCAGCCATTGTAAAATCTCGTGTAGCGCTTCAGGCTACCAACAACAAGGCAACTGAATCTCACGGAGCCAAACTCCAAGCTGATTGGCCAGGGTGACTTTGCCGGGAGGGGAGGGCTCCAAGCTGATTGGCCAGGGTGACTTTCCCGGGAGGGGAGGGCTCCAAGCTGATTGGCCAGGGTGACTTTCCCGGGAGGGGAGGGCACTGAGAAAGCACTTGTAGTTTTTTGAAAAACCGGAAGTCCCGGGATAAAGCCATTTGCCGAGACATTCCGGGGAATGAAAATAGCCGTATTTTGATCCACAGAACGCATTTATAAGCAGTTTTTTCATTTGTAGGCTTTTGTTTGGCAACTTGGAGACCATTCAAATAAAAGTCCCTTTAATAGTATGCTACTCATGGACATGATTATAGGTAGTTTGGTTTGGAAACGTAAATGTATGTCGTTTGCCTTGAAACCCAACACGTGTCGTTTTTCGAGGGACCTGGAAATCGGACTATTAGGATGTTTTGCTGGTTCATCAGCTGCTCTGGCTGCACTACAGTCTGCTTGTGTGGAGAGATGATGCATTGTTGTGGTATGGTTCTGTATATAAGCTAGACTTTGGAATATACAGAGAGAGAGTGGGGACTAGTCATGTTGAATGATTTCCAGGGGCAGAGCAGTGCCCTGGCTCATTATTGGAGAATTATAAAAGCCTTTCTTCCAGAAAGTTTTCAAAGGTGAAAATCAATGGCACTCCAACTAAAAAAGTTATATGTGATATAATAAAATCCCTGGTGCTGTAAAACTAAAGAAAATATGGTTACCCTTGAAGCAAGTCATCTGCAGCAGGGATCTGCACCTTGCAGTCTCTCTCTTGTTCTCTCTTGCTCATTTTATCTCTCTCTCTCTCTCTCCCTCCACTCCTCTCTGTCCTCCACTGGGAGGATTTAGGAGTGTGACAATTCAATTGAGGGAGTGAGAAAGATATGAGTTTTATATCCAGGATTTGACATCTGGGCCTTTCTTTTTCTGTCAAATAGTTGACGACTGTTCTACTGTTTTTCAATATCAGTTTACCCTGGATTAGCAGACGCTTGTCTTCTTTCAGAGACTAAAACTCCCTAGACTGAGATTTATTCCAAACTGAATGGCAGACTTTATATGGCATCATGCAAGGGGTTTGATTCATATGACAGTCTGGAACCACTATAGCGAAAACGAGTTTTCCCTCTCTCCCCCACGCCATGGGCAGCATATAAAGCATGGTTCATGGTGCAAGTCATATGTGGTGGTGATTTCAACAAAGATGAATATAATTTGGACTGAATGTGAACAAGTCACTAGAAACTTGATGGGTTTAATTTCATGATGAGAGAGCTACTTACGGCAAGCCTAAGAAAAATACAACCCATCAACCTGAAAATGTAATTAATTCCCAATTTTGGAATAATGTATTACATTATCAGTAAAAATGTTATTACAATATCGGTCACAATATTTTATTGCAATATGTTAAAGTTATTACATCATCCGGCTGCCTTCCAACCCAATGCAATAGGCCATACAACTTTATTTACCAATATATTCACACTCATGGGTTTTCACATACTTTTATGTTTTCAAATAATGGATACAAGAAAAGTTTGTGTAACAGCATATCTAAATGACTGTCATACCTCTCACCTGGAGATAGTCAACTTGCCTGTGATAAGCCAAGGGATGTTTTCGTGTTTTGACTTTGAATGTAGGTTGCAATAACGGAAGAGTCAGACAGTTTGTTACATGTGGAGCAATCGAGATTCATGTTAATGGCAGCTGTAGTTGCAATCTGTCTTGTATGTTGCATACAGACACTAGGATGGAGAGATCATTTGGCCAGGAGAGTGGTGGAGTGTTAGACAGTGTTGTATAACAGCTTCAACAGCCCTAGCGTGTTCTTTGGACTGTTTCTGGACAAAAGAAGCAGAACAGAACCACTACATCATAAAATGGTGCAGCTGATGTTGTTCAATCTTTAAATGTTAAAGCTACTGTTAAAAAAGAAAAGAAAAGCTTAATTGTCACTTATTTTACCACACACATATACCCTTACCATTACGGTATGTTATTTAATTTCATTTTAGTTTCTAACTATTGCTATTTTTTAAGTTGTGTGTTATTTTGAAAGTTGCTCTACAAATAAAGCTAAATTCAATATTTTAGCTCCTTGTACCTATCACTCTTAACAAATACCGGTCCCACAGGCAAAGAGCTGCTGCCCTCCTTATGAGGCAATCCAACAAGAGTGCTAACGGGTGTCTTAGGGGAGTTAGAGAGAAAATGACTTAACTTTATGGTCCGGCGTTTCTCATCGATTACTCAGCAGATGGATCAACACAGTCTGTGTGCTCTGAAAAATGCTCAAATATGGAGACCATTCAGCGTAGCTAATGGAGGTGGTGATCATTGTCAGCTTAATCAGACTGTGTGTGCACACAAAATGGAGGCTTTCAATTTTTTGGCCTGACCCTATAGAGATATTATTCTAAAGTGGAGGACGGCCCACTTTTCACATAACAATGTTGAAAATTGGCAGGTTGTGTGTGGTGGGTTCTTTGGGTACAAACTAAAGCTAAAGTTTTGAATGTGACGGTAATGATCGAGCTCATTAATCTCGTCCTCGTTAGGGAGATCGATTCCGCACCACACTGTGTTGTTTAGAATTAATTGAACAGCCCAAACTATTTCTCATCATTTGAATTCAAACTGTTTGCAAAAGGCCAGTAGCCTTCAGAGGACACCTGCAGATCTCCAAATTTCAACATCAGTCTATTTGTTTATTAATCAATCTGCACACCACAAGCGGTAAAACACCTCAGAGGCTTTGAGCTGGGTTTGTAAATAAAACCATTGATTTCTCTTAGCCCACTTATTCTGGACAGGTTGTTGATGGGCAGGGCAGCAGGAGTCCGAGTGATGCCAGATTACTCCAGGCCCAAGTTGTTCTGGGTTGGCGGTCCACCACAGGGTTACACACATACAGCAAACATTTGGCAGACCTACAAACTACAGGGAGACTCATCCAGGGGCAGGAATTGAACCCTGGCTTCCGGAATTGTGAAATGAACAAACCTCTGCACCAGCATGCCATTAAATAAATACAAGGACAATTAGCTGTCACAATGATCTAGCCTAAAATATGGCCAGAAACAAGGACAAAGCTGTAAGGCAGGTAAGACAGGGAATGACATGAGAATCCCTAGCAATCATATTTGTTCCATTCCAGTATCTGTGATTATTCAGACAGAAAACCAGAGAGGAGCAGCAAGAGACAGCAAAACACACACACATAACTAAACTGACCTAGTCTGGCTGACAGGATGTGGGCTGTGGGGATCAGTCTGCCATTGGCCGACTATTTCAGTCGGAATTCTCCTCCCCTTCTGCGATCTGCGTGTTACCGTTTTCAGAGTCCCCGTCGCTACGTGAAACAACAACAGCCTCCGAGCTAACGACCTACATGCTGAAGTGCAAGTTCCCCCCTGACACTTTTTTGCAAGGGCACCGTCGCTGCATCCTGGGCTCAGCGTCGGCGAAGACGATTGTGATTGGCTTAAAGAAATACAAACAAGACAGAGCATTTTTTTTCCCCGATCCCAGAACGATAATGCGTTCAGCCAGACCTTTCTCCACCGCTGGCACAGCACTAAAACGAAGTGTGGAGATAGGTCTGGCTATGCGAGACTAAATTGACCAAACTAGTTGACAGCTGGGCGCTAGATTTTTAAGGGGGTAGGGAGCAGAACCAATGCGAGATTGAGATGGCGGCATGTTATATCATCACTAATGATATAACATTAACTAACATCACTAATCGTGGGAAGAGTCTCTATCTAATGGGGAACACGTTGCTGTGGGTAAAAGGCATCAATGTGTTTCAATGTGTCAATATTTCTGTGTATTTGGACATCATTTTGTTATTCATAAATAAATATTAATTCTGAGATAATTATTTACAATAATGAGATACTATCTTGTTTTCATCTAGTCAAAATCTGAGATTCCGATATATATTTATATCCAGTCATAATGCTGTTGTTATGACTCAGAAAATGTTTCCCCATGGCAAAAATAAGCTCCCAGCGATGACAGACAGACAGATTAAATGACTGAGTAATTCACAGCCAAAAATGTCTCGTAGGCCATATGTTGATGGCTGTTGCCGAGTAAAAAGCAACAATATTAGGCATTAAAATTCCAGTCCCAGCGGCTCCAGAAAAGAAAAGACCTCCATTAAGTCTAATTTACAGTCTCCTCTGGTGTGTCGGCCTAGCTTGAGGGAGTCAGACTAATTCTGTCTGAAAATTATTCGTAGGAAACTATGTATTATTGCTCCCGAACAGAAAGAAGCAGGCGGGTATTAGGCAGCAACAGCAGTGTGGCCAGCTGTCCGCACACATATCGCAGCAGCAAATATAATTTCAATGCAAATGGAGGAGGGTCGGGGGCTGTGACAGTGAAACATTATGTGGATTAAGGGGGATAGGATAGAAAGGACAATCTCAAACCATCACCAGGAGAATTGCGCATTCCTTCTTTGCTGACAGGGGAAATTAATGCAGAGTCGTTAAGTCTCACTATAGTGTTAGAGCAAAAACAAAGTATTGATTTAAAGTGCAGTTTCGGCATTGAATCTTAAGTGTGCTGTAAGTTAAAATGTCTGCAATGTGATTCATCTCTCCGGATCTCTTTTTCTTCTAATTATTTCACTTTCTCTCCCTTTCTCTGTATCCTGCCGTAGTGTTAATTGGTTCTCATTTTGCATTAGTTGCTAGCGGAAGGAAGACATATGCTATTTGTAGAATTGAGTGAGTGCAGATATATCTGGTGACCTGCTATTAAGATTAATACTTTTTTTTTAATCAACGCCCTATTATATTTTATTTCACTTAGACTGAACTAGTTAGCAAAAACACATTAAAGGGGAACACTTTTATTCTCTGCTCTTTTCTAATATAAGAGTTTACCGCTTCATACATGTGTTCTGAAAAAATAGCGTGCTGCAACATCAACTCCGGTTCCAAGTTGGACCATTGAAGCGACAAAACGATGCGTGTCATGCCGTCCCATCTTAATTGGTAGATAAAATAAATATTGCTTTTAACAGAGAACCGTGTACAACACGATGGCTTACAGAGCGATCAACGGGGAAGCGGTGCCTGCTAACAGGTATCACGGTCCCCTGCTATGACTGAATACTTCACTTTATATGAATACTTCACCCTCACTTGGTATGACCTCTATGACAATCTCCTCCCTCCAGTCACACCTGTCTCCTTGAAGAATGGGGGACGGGGGACGGGGGGGGTTCATCAGCTGTGATCAAAGCACATCCCCATCACCAGCACTCCTCCCTCCACTCCCCCCTACACTCCTCCCCTCCACTCCCCCCTACACCCCCACTCCTCCTCTTGTCCTCTCTCGGGAGTCCATCCAAAGATTCCCTCTCTCTCTCTCTCTCTCTCTCTCTCTCTCTCTCTCTCTCTCTCTCCTTCCTCAGAGCAGGGCTCATCATACTGGCTGTCATATCACCCTTTTCCAGCCTTTGATCAGCTTCCTGCTTGGGTTGACCAAGGGCGTTTTCATATTAAGTACGATTGATTCGTACCGCGTCCGAGTACTTTTGCCCCCCTCTCCACTCCCCCGCCGGTCAGCGTTCACATTAGTAACGTTGTTCTGTACCCGAGTATTCATACATTTATTATATTTAGTATATTTAGTATATTTATAATTACTCACATTAGCATATGCACTTTACTGCTAAACAAGGACAGCACCACTGTTTCCGTAGGCTTTTGTAGGTCAAACCTACTTTATGAAAAAACAACCTACTCTTGTTGTTGTTTGTCATTGCTGTTGTTGAATGTAAGTACAGTGTGATATATATGTGTATATATGTATATATGTGTATATATGTATGTTGTTGATTGTTGAATGTATGTACAGTACAGAGTTACTGTGAACTGGAGTCAAATTCCTTACATGTGTAAAAGTATGTTTGGCCAATAAAACCCGAATCCAATTCCGAGTACACCTGAGTATCTACACACTCCGATACAGTAGGTGGCGGTATGCACCTAGTTGGTTTGCGATCCACCAATAAACACAAAGAAGAAGAAGAAGAGTACCCTTGCGTCAACCTTGCAACATTTGTTCATGTTGTCGCTCCAATCACAAGATCCCAGTTCCATACGATGTGTGGACCTTCACACTATGCCTAGTATTATTGATATTTGAAGACCATGTTAAGAACGACCCTCTCGCCCGCCTTCCTACTTCATCAGCTACGGCCGTGCAGTTCAGAGGATGAGATCGGCGCGTGCTGTTCACACCCTGATGTGAACCGTACCTGAGTACACATGAACCGTACTCCAGACCACCTTTTCAAGTGGACTCGGGCGCGGTTCGCTGATCCGTGCCTGAGTACGGTACACAGTGTTCACACTAATCAAACAAACTGGACTTTGGGGTCAAGTGTACTCGGATCCGGGCCCGGGTCCCTAGTGTGAAAGCGTAAAAGGGCTGTGCAAATGTGCCATTGCTCATTATTGGTGTACAGTACTGTGGCTTTGAAGGTAAGGTAGGGTAAATATATCTGTTTCAGTTTTGATTTGAAATAAATATAGACGATCGATTTTCGATATTTTGTTATTCAAGAGAGATTAATGCTGAAGGAATTGCAGGCTTGAACATTTTTTCTCTCCTGTTGAAGATTACTTTATTTTCTGTCGGTCTGTTCTCACTTTCCCTTGAACAGCGATTCCAAATTTGCAGAGCATGGCAGAGCTGCTCAATCATGGGAAGTTTTCCGCCCTCTGAATTATTAAAGATGGAACAGATTTTATTCAGCCACAACAGACGCACATCTTTGTGTCCTTTTTTCTTTGGAAAAATGCACAGTCCATGTAAATGCACATCCTTATAGGTGCCCCGAATGGTTTTACATGCAGGTGGGACAGGGTAATATATTATTCCTTCATTATGTTGGATAAAGGCCTGAAGATGCTTGAAGCTACAAAGGCTGGTGTAATGCCTGTCTGGCAAACATATTTCCTTTCATTAGGGACATAGAAACAGAGATCCATTGTATTGCACTAGCTCTGTCCTTCAACAAGGACACCATGTTATTAAATCACATTTTGAATGCATGCTTGGCTTAAGGTTTTAGTTGTTTTAAGGGTCAACATAATACTACTACCGCTACTACTACTACTACTACTACTACTACTACTACTACTACTACTGTATAACATCATTTATACAAGACCTTTCAATATTGCCTGTATTGAAAGGTGACAAAGTGCCTTAAAACAAAGGTTTGGTAGAATTAATATATATACATATATTTATTTGAAATATATGTATATATGAAATTGTATTCATGATTATATAGACTTATGCACACATACACACACACACACACTCACGCACGCACACGCACACACACACACATATACACACACACACAAAGAAACACCAACTGACATGTTCCCTGTAGATTTCTCCCTCCTTTGCTCACCAATTCTCTCCAGCAAACACAGTCTTAATGAGATTGACTAACGTACTCAGACGTTGCCTGATAAAGACCCAGCGGTCCGCAGGCTATAAAACACTGCTGGCATCATTGACAGGCATAGCTGAGCAGGAGAGTAAGGGTAGCCAAGGACACAGCGGTGGCTCCTCCATGGCGGGACCACCCTATTCATTACTGTACTTCTGCCATTACTCATATTATCTTACATTTGAATATTTAATTTAGCTATAATGCAGCTTTATTCAATTTTGTCTATAGATATTTGTGTCGTCATTTGCGATTCGATCCACACTTAACAAGAGCATTCTATAATACATTTAGTTTTATTATGAGTGAAAGTCAAACTCATTTATTCTTTCTTAAATTACTGCTATAGATGGATATAATTTAGTTATCTATCTATCTATATCTCTATTCTCTATCTGTTTGTCTGTGAGCAGTTCATCATACTAATAAAGAAAAGGAAATGTACACCTTTCTGCTCCCTACATAGATGGTGAAAGAATAATAATGAATAAAAATATACTGCACCCTCTTTTGGAGCAGGCACACAATAAACAGCTGGGAATTGAAGGAGATTATGTGTCCTGGTGTCTGGTGTGCCTCTCCTGTGCTCCATGTCTGGTTTTGCAATATCCGTACAATCCTTTTGAAAGCAAAGAGTGCTGCATCCCTCACATCAGAAGAAAATGCAAGGCTCATCTTCTTGACTGGCCCCAACATTGGTGGAAGAGTTGTTTTATTTTCACCTGAAAAGCCCTTTTTAATCTGCCCTGATAAAGAAATCTCTCCATGAAAACCTGAAGAGA
Source organism: Trachyrincus murrayi (assembly GCA_900323305.1). Lineage (NCBI taxonomy): Eukaryota > Metazoa > Chordata > Actinopteri > Gadiformes > Macrouridae > Trachyrincus > Trachyrincus murrayi. The sequence continues at coordinate 62,060 of OOFB01024037.1, forward strand.
TTGTCATCAAATGTAGATTATCTCGTAAAATCGCCACAGAATGAAGTCTGGATTCACCCATTTGTAGTTCACTTTTAGATGCAGCCCTGCTGGGCCGTGTGTGTGCGCCTCATTATAGATGTTATCTTCTCCTCTCTGGTCTGGGCTCCATAAGCAGCTAACATTTGACTGTAAGATGAAGCCAAGTGGTCTTCTAGTTGCATATCAGGGCCCCATTCTTCATGCACAAGCAATAAACAGCCCGGGGGTCCAAAATGTTAACCGCATACACGATTGCCAACTTCACACAGCTATCCTGTAGAAAAGCAATACTTAGAAAGACAAGTAGTCACAGGCCTCTGTGTTACCTTTATTTGACCTTTGACCTTTATTTGATTCAAAAAGAATAAATTCTCGCTTCAAAGAACTCATACCTTTGTAATGCAACAACATAAATAGATAATGATAGGAGCTGCTTGGCGTAAGCCCACGAGAAAACAACAACTACCAAGGCACGGTTGCCATACAGGGCTTCTTAATCTGATATCCACTGCGTTCACAACACCAGCGGACAAGCTTGCGTCTCAGACCTGACTACAGGCAGGCACAATGATTAGCTCTGGAAATCTCTGCCCCTATTTGTTTGCCTCACTCACACCAGGGACAAAACTGCATTCCCAATCTCTACAGACACTTGACAACTGACTGCATGGCAGTAAACATTCATTCATCCATTCATCATTTTTTATTTATTTCTGCCTTTGGGTTGATAAAAGCCTTAACCAGAGCTCTGTGTTAACGCCGAAGGCCGAGAGCAGATACAGGGGTTGAGGGGAAGGGGAGTGGATGGGATGGGTGAATTAGTGCCTCCTTCAGCCTGGGTTCCACAGGAGGAGATGTGGTGGTGGTGGCAAGGTTGCAGTGATGGTGGAGAAGTGATGGAGAGATGAGTGCAATGGAGGATGCTAGAAGCAATGGGTGAGGAGGAGGGAGAGACAGAGGCTCTGTGAATCCAGCACCACCTCCAACGCACACACACCCTGCGTTCCCCTAACCAATTATCATATATCAGTACAACAAGGAACGAAACCAGATGTTCAACATCCACCATACATCATTAGCCTAATATCTCACATTAGCATGTGGAATCATGGCCTCTTGTTTTTGTCTGGGGGAAGAAAGAGCGGGGTAAATGAACTGAAAGCTGCCACATATACCCTGGTTCTGGCAGAATCTCCCTCCTGTGGGCTACAAAGACGTGTCTGGGTGGGATATCACACAAAAGGAAATGGTGGAGACGCTTCTCAAAGAACATTTAACAGCCTGCATTACGGCGCCTTCCAGAGCCCTTTTACACTGGCAGGGGCACAACATGATTGGAGCTTCCTTGTAAAACATTCAATTTAAATTGACATGACGTTTGAAAGGCGATTCTTCTTGACAGCTGTCCTGTGACGCTGGCTCCTTTATACTGATAAATACTGATACTGATAACTACTGATACTGATAAATACTGATAAATACTGATACTGATAAATACTGATACTGATGAATACTGATACTGATAAATACTGATACTGATAACTACTGATACTGATAAATACTGATAAATACTGACTACTGATAACTACTGATACTGATGAATACTGATACTGATGAATACTGATACTGATAAATACTGATACTGATAACTACTGATACTGATAAATACTGATACTGATAACTACTGATACTGATGAATACTGATAACTACTGATACTGATAAATACTGATACTGATAAATACTGATACTGATGAATACTGATACTGATAAATACTGATACTGATAAATACTGATACTGATGAATACTGATACTGATAAATACTGATACTGATAAATACTGATACTGATAAATACTGATACTGATAACTACTGATACTGATGAATACTGATACTGATAAATACTGATACTGATAAATACTGATACTGATAAATACTGATACTGATAAATACTGACACTGATAAATACTGATACTGATGAATACTGATGAATACTGATTACACTGGCAGGGGCACAACATGATTGGAGCTTCCTTGTAAAACATTCAATTTAAATTGACATGACGTTTGAAAGGCGATTCTTCTTGACAGCTGTCCTGTGACGCTGGCTCCTTTATACTGATAAATACTGATACTGATAACTACTGATACTGATAAATACTGATAAATACTGATACTGATAAATACTGATACTGATGAATACTGATACTCATGAATACTGATGAATACTGATTACACTGGCAGGGGCACAACATGATTGGAGCTTCCTTGTAAAACATTCAATTTAAATTGACATGACGTTTGAAAGGCGATTCTTCTTGACAGCTGTCCTGTGACGCTGGCTCCTTTATACTGATAAATACTGATACTGATAACTACTGATACTGATAAATACTGATAAATACTGATACTGATAACTACTGATACTGATAACTACTGATAAATACTGATACTGATAAATACTGATAAATACTGATACTGATAACTACTGATACTGATAACTACTGATAAATACTGATACTGATAACTACTGATGCTGATAAATACTGATACTGATAAATACTGATATTGATGAATACTGATACTGATAAATACTGATACTGATAACTACTGATACTGATGAATACTGATACTGATAAATACTGATACTGATAAATACTGATACTGATAAATACTGATACTGATAACTACTGATACTGATGAATACTGATAAATACTGATACTGATAACTACTGATACTGATAAATACTGATAAATACTGATACTGATAACTACTGATACTGATAACTACTGATAAATACTGATACTGATAAATACTGATAAATACTGATACTGATAACTACTGATAAATACTGATACTGATAACTACTGATGCTGATAAATACTGATACTGATAAATACTGATATTGATGAATACTGATACTGATAAATACTGATACTGATAACTACTGATACTGATGAATACTGATACGGATAAATACTGATACTGATGAATACTGCTACTGCTTAAATACTTGAGTGTGTGGCAGGTTTCAAATTCAGATAATCAAGAGACAGGGTCAGGCGGGCTGTGTCAGTGACACAAGCTACTTCTAAATCTATGTCTGAGT
>OOFB01024039.1:6746-16930 GCA_900323305.1 Trachyrincus murrayi
CATTTCTCCCCCCCCCCCCCCCCCCCCCCCCCCATCCACGTGGTGTGTTGTTTACTTGTTCCTCGAAGGCGGCTTGGGTGGGTGGACCCTGAAATTGTGAAACAGCTCTCCATGGATAGAGTTACGTTGCGCAGCATTGGAGATGTTGGAGACGAAAAGTGCCACACTGTTGATTTGTGTGCGTGTGTCTTCAAGAAGAGTTAGAAGCACAAGAGCTCCATGTATGTATGGTTCTTTTCTTTGTTTATGTTCCGAAGCAAGGGGGTGTGTGGGTGGGTGGGGTGGAGGGGGGGGGGGGGGTTACTTTTGTTCCTTTTTTCCGGGGGGGGGGGGGGGGGGGGGGGGGGGGACTTTACTTTTGTTCCCTGCGTCGACGCGTCGTTTTTGTTTTGACTTTGTCTTGAAGTTCAAGTGTTGTCATTTTAACTCGCTACGGGTTCGCGTTTGGTAAAACTTATGGGGGAAAAAATGCCAAAAAATATTTATACATGTAACCTAGTTGTTGTTTTTTTAAGTTGAATTAACATTTAATAAATAAAAAAAATACTGTTCTTAAAACATCCACCATGATGTTGCAGACAACGCCTAGAATGCTTCAGCTGGGAAGCAGACTCGCCTTCTTCAGTTCAGGCTCTGGGGAGCCAGAGAACACCAGAGGCCAGAGTCTGAAGCCTTCACAAACCCCTCAGAACTTCGTGCAGCATATCCGGTACGTAGCCTATGTTAGTAACCATTTCCGTTTCACTTCTTCAGTGTTGTTTCTGCACTTTGCCCAAATGAACCCAACTGCACACTACACCTTACCTTCCAGAAAACTCGCTGGCTTGAAGAGCGAACATGTTTTCTGCAACCTGCGCATCCCCAACCAGCTTCAAACTGCCACAGATGACATCAACATAATTATCCTCACTGGTGGGTGATGCTGACTCATATGCACTTCACTGTTAGGCCGTTTCTCATGTCAAATATTGTGGGCCTAGTTTATGTAGGGTACACGCTAATTACATTTCGGGATGCACTTTTATTGGTAGATATTGCATATGTGCCATTGACAGCTAAACTGGAGGATTGCAATCAGACAATATCAAATATCAAGTCAAACATCATATGTGTGTTGTTAATGAAAAGGGACTAGACTTTCTTTTTTTTTCTTCTTTTTTTTTTACATTTGCAGGAAACATACAGGAAAAATAGATATGTAGATTTGAATATTGTAATAACAAAGACAAATGCTACACTGTGTCTACACTGTGCACTCTGCAGAATCAGTGCAATGTGAAAGTGCAATTGCTGCACCCCTATTAGTTACAGAGAACTACTAGAAAAAGCTATAATGTAAACCTAATGGTCTCCGCTATGATCCCAAGGCCAAGGGGTCTTCTGCCTGGACCTGAAACCCTGGAGAGGCACGGTTTCGGCCCACAAGCAAGCCTGGCACGTGCAGCTCAAGCAGGAGGGCCTCCCAAACACCTGCATCGAGCAGGTGGACGACCCCGTCCAGGCTATTACGGTAACATGTCACTCATTTACAGTGGCGTCATAGACTTTAAATACATTTCTAATATAAGAGAGTGCTGGGTTTGGGGAAAAAAAATCTGCAAATCAACTCCGTTTCCGCGGAGTCAATGGTCCAATTTCTCCGCGAATATTTCACGGAAACAGAGTTGATGTTGCAGAACGCAATTTTTTTTCACACAACACGCGTACTAAGCAGTAATCTCTTATATTAGAAAACGTTTCCCCCCTTTTAAGGTGATAATGAAGTTGAAATGAATCACATGTACTTTACTAATCGGAGGCATTCGAAACCTTTGGCGACGAGAATGTTGTTCCACCGTGGAGAACTCAATGTCTACACAGCGCACCGCGTGGAACGAAAGGCACTCGGTAATTCATATGGAAATGGTTGAAACACACTTGAGCGAGGAGGGGCTCTTGAGAGAGACATTGTGTACGAGTCAGTGGAAGGGGACAGCAGACAGGTGCCTAAACACAGCTGTCGTCTCGCGTGATGACCATCGAGATGGCCACGGCCCCTCGTTTCCATCTCTAAACTTCATATACACACTATGGCTATGGTTGTTCTATGTTACTACTCGTAGACCAACGTAAACCCTAACCCTAACCCTACTACTCGTAGACCTACGTTACTAACCCTAACCCTAACCCCAAGGCATATAATTCCTTGTTCCAGTATTGGGCAAGCTTTTTTGTCATTTTCATAATCAGACTCTGGTTCTAATTACAGCTATAAATAAGTGTTCTGTCTGACTGAAATCTAGTTTAGTTAATGGGGAATGCTGAAAGTATATTGTGGCAGCCACACGCCACTGAAGTGGCTTTTGCTGGGCTCCTCAAACACCAGGACACAGGTAGTTGAGTAGAGACAGAGCAGGTGGAAATTGCTAACATGCTAGTGCTCCTCCTGAGTGTGTGTGCTGGTGGCTGGTTTAACCTGTGGGCCCTGATTGGCCAACGCCCCACAGGTGTGCAGCCTCACCCAGCAGCCCCAGAGTCTAATCAGTCTGACTCGGGCCAGGTGAGGCTGCTTAAACCAGCCACCAACCACACACACTACACACATATATTTCCATAATGGATACAAAAGCAATCTATAGCTATATAATAAATGGCTGGTGTGTCCCCAGACCAAGACGGCCAACTTGTGTCACCATTTGAAGAGGAGTGGCGTGTGTGTGCGGCAGACCCTCTTCGTTCCCAGGGTGGTCTTCCTCTCTCCAGACTGCGATCTGGACGAGGAGCTGAGGAAGAGGAAGGAGCTGATCGCCCACGGCCAGGTGGACACCTTCCTCACCTCCTTCAGGGAGAGCTACGTGGGGTGGTTATCGGACGCACTCACCCCCTCCTGGTTCTCCGGTAAGAGAGAGAGGGCTGTTTGATTCACATTTGAACCACCTTTAGTTGGCTGGAGCTGTAGCAGGAAATCCGTTTTAAGTGATGAATCTAGTTGTGAAGGGTGTAGGGGGGTACCTTTATATAATACTGTGGCAGTTCCCCTGCCACATGCCATCTACAATGGCTTTTTCAGGGCTTCTCCAACAGTAGGACACAGGCAGATGATGGTTAAACCGGTTTATTGTAGAGTTTGAGATTAGTTTGAACAAGCTCCTCCTGAGTGTGTGTGCTGGGGGCTGGTTTAACCTGTTCGCCTTGATTGGCCAATGACCCCCAGGTGTGCAGCGGACCAGGTGAGGCTGCTTAAACCAGCCACCAACAACACATACTCCACAAAGAGAGAGAGAGGGAGAGAGAGAGAGAGAGTCATTGTTGTTTTGTGTGGGGCCTCGTCATTCTCCTCCGCCTCCAGGGCACCTGTCCTACAAGCAGATGGAGGCGGTGCGAGGGGTGCTGGACCGGGTGGGCACGTGGGACCTGCTCCGGCTTCGTGGCGGGGAGCAACTCCGAGGAGACTACCAGGGCTGCCGGTACGTCGCCCTCGACCGCCAGGAGACCGACACGCTGGAGTTCTCCGGCACCAAGACCCTGTCACCGGATTCGCTGTGGGCCCTGTTGGGACACGCCCCTCAGGTAAGAAAAAACATACAACCTACACAGTTGCCTAAAAAGCAGCGCCACATTCTGTGTCAGTGGTTTAGGGCCGTAATGCGGTCTTAAAAATATATGTACTATATATAACACCAGCAGGTGGCAGTATAGCCATATTTTGAAGTGTTTCCTCTTGAAGCACTTCACTGGGATTGTGCAGATGGCGAAACTAAATAAGGATGACCAAATCTCATATTTATTATTAAATATAATAATTCTAGATCAGCGTATTCCACTAGAATTTCCCTTTGGGGCTTAATAAAGTGTTCTAATCTATCTTTCCACACTCAAGCATGTAAACATGTTTTTATTTGCTGCTAACAAGTAGAATGTAATGCATCACGAATACAAAAGAAACGTATGACGCTAATTCCAGTTGTGCTGCAGAATGTAGCGTCACATCTTCGGCTACATTGTGCAGAATCAATCAGTCACAAAAGAAGCAGTGGGGTTGGTGTTGGGTTTTTTTTATACGCCTTGCTCACCTTTAAGTGTCTTGGACAGCACACGTCTTTGCTATTATACACAAAGAGCTCCAATTATACGCCCTCGCTAGTGTGACCCCTCCCCCCTGCCTCCACCACGCCAAGCCCTCGTTAGCTGCTTTCAGGTGTTGGAATACAGAGATAATTGCGAAACCTAAAAGGCCCATTTGCTCCCTTTGTGAAGTTGCTTGAATGCCGTATGTTTGGCTTTTTTTGTGAGGATTTGTTTTGTCGTGAGGAACGTTAATGAACATAACGAGGGATGGAAGTCCTACGAGACAGAGAGAGAGACTGTCCATCAAAGTAATCCTGGGCCACTCTCATTGAGAGCATGATATGGTATGATAATAGTCATCCGCAGACCAAATTTAGACCAGATTTAGAGAGGAAAGAAAAAAAATTTAATCCTGGGTGGACTGGGTCCTATACTCTGAGGGTTGACCCCGGGTCCTGGCTCTTTACTCACGACTATACTCTGAGGGTTGACCCTGGGTCCCGGCTCTTTACTGACTACTATACTCTGAGGGTTGACCCCGGGTCCCGGCTCTTTACTCACTACTATACTCTGAGGGTTGACCCTGGGTCCCGGCTCTTTACTCACTACTATACTCTGAGGGTTGACCCTGGGTCCTGTTAGTTACGGCTCTTTGAGGTGAACAAGACAAGAGGTCAGAGCTCTTACTCATACAGTGAGTGGGTGGTGGTGTGACCCTCGGTACAGCATCCATTACATATTTCACACCCTCGGCTCACACCCGGGGAAAAATACACACACACAGACACACATGCACACAGACAGACTCGCACACACACACACGCACGCACGCACGCACGCACACACACACACAGGATGGTTGTCTGTTCCCTCCCTTGAGACCCTGTCTGTACAGTCTTCTCCAGCTGCCGTACATTTGATCCGCTGCCCGGCGGTCCCACCGCTCCCCAGACGCTCTCGGGCGGCCACCACACTCGGCCACTAATAAAGTATATTAGTGGCCCCGTATACTGCAACCAAAAAGAGTGACCATCGATGGAGTGCTGGTAGATGGAAGCGGCCATCTGTCCTGAGGATTCAGATTCTTCCGATATAGAAGGAATATTGGACAGAACCACATGAATAGCCTGAAATGTAGCGGTTCTGTAGTGGTTATTTAGCTAACTCAAATACATTTTAATAGCTAGGGCTAAAGTAGGGTTTCACAAAGAACAGAGGGAAAGCCTGACTTTGTAGTAAAGATGAGCAAGAAAACTACAATGAGGAGGAGGATTGGGGAGGGGGGGTCATCACTTGAAGTGTGAGGTTTGGTGGATCACCATTCAATCCTAGTGAAATAGTAGCTACACTTAGCTTGATACACAGCAGCTGTTAAGGGGCTGGGGGGGCAACTCAATAGCTCCCCAGACACGTTTCCAGAGACATGACGATAATGTGCTCCTTTGATGTGGTCCTTGTTCATCTCGGATCCAGAAGTTCGGCGCCTGGGCCGGAAACCAGAACGAGCGAGGGGCGGAGTTACTCAGGGTTTCCTGTTTTGTTATGGAGATATTCTTCCGAAAAGGAACTCATTTGCGAGGTTTCAGAAGACAACTTTAACAAATGTATTTCTACAGTGGCCGAGTTTGTGTTCGCTGGTGGTCAAGGAGGGACACCGACAATGGGAAGACGATGCTATGGTTTTAGTTATCAGTCCTCTTCTGGATCCCAGATTAACGGTCAGCCATATCACGTTTGTTGTGGTTCCGCCGGTCCGGTTGTTTCCAGTAGAGACCCATTCCATGTAGCGTGCGGCTACAGAGCCCCGCCCCCAGCAACATGATTGGTCGAAACTAAATTTGAAGCGAAAGAAAGCCAAACGCCCTGTTCACGCAGATTTGAGCTCGTCCGCCATCAGACTTTAGATGTCAATCTAAAGTCTAGATGTTAATCTTTAGATGTTAATCTAAGACTTAGGTCCTCGTAAACACGCGAGGAAAGACGAGCTGTGGTACGACTCAAAGGTTTCTCGGCGGCCTGTGTGTGCGCACAGCCAGTAAGCCGGCCTTTTGTATTATATTTGTTTAGTTTTTTTCCCCGGTCGACGATTCTGTGGAGAATGCGTGACGTCCACATGTCCCCAAAATGCAATATGATTGAGTAGAGTCACGGTAATTTATTAATTATGGTCCGTATTCTTAGACCCCGGTACTGGCCTCATTCAATTAGTATGGATTGTGGGTAATTAGTGTGCGTGTGCGTGTGTCTGTGTCTCTGTGTGTGTGTGTGTGTGTGTGTGTGTGTGTGTTTATTAGGGACAACAGAAATAGAAGACTACAACATATTTTGAAGGAGCTCCATACATGCGTTTGTTTAATTTGCTATTTTTGTCGGTTGCTATTCCATCCAATCTCATAGAAACCACAAATGCCCACAGGTCTGTCCACCACTACCCCCCCCCCCCTCCCCCTCCATGATCACCGCTAGCTTAGCGGCTCATAATTGCGTGTTTGAGGCGGCGTTCCTCCCGACGGTAACCTGACGACGCGCCTCTCGCCCGCTGATTAATTGACGCAAAGCCACTGGGCCGCAGAGCGGGTCATTTGTCTCACCCCCCCCCACACACACACACACACACACACAGACGCACACACACACACACACACACACACACACACACACACACACAGGACTGGACAACAGCAAACAGACAGAGAGGGCGAGACAAGAGGAGCAGCCTCAGGCCGGGTTGCCAAAGTTACCTCGCTCTCTCCCCCTCTCTCTCCCTCTCCCCCTCTCTCTATCTCTCTCTCTCTCTCTCTCCCTCTCCCCCTGTCTCTCTCCCTCTCCCCGGTCTCTCTCTCTCTCTCTCCCTCTCTCTCCCCCTCTCTCTCTCTCCCTCTCCCCCTGTCTCTCTATCTCTCTCTCTCTCTCTCTCTTGTTTAGCTCGTTAGTTCTCTTTTAACTTGAACATTTCTCCCGGGCGGCGGTGTCCATGCGGCCGCGGTGTCCATGCGGCCGCAGCACACGGCGCTGCTTGGCGTGACCCGGACATAAAGGGTGCAGGCGTGGAGGGCTTTGTTGCGTAATGAATAGAGGCGGACGTGAGACGGCCAGGATGATGGTCCTTCACAGAGCCGCCAACACATCGTGTATAAGATAGATGGGGTTAGGGTGTTGACAGCCAGTGTGTGTGTGTGTGTGTGTGTGTGTGTGTGTGTGTTTTTGTGTGTGTGTGTGTGTGTGTTTTTGTAAGACAAGCAAAAGCAATTTTTGAACAAGGAAAGGCACATAACTCCCGTTTTTTGCTCTCGGCGTAGCGTGATAAATAAACTGATTTGATGTTAATGTTAGAACAGCGGCCAAAGTGAGCGTGTGTGCACGTGCTGGCACCTCAATAGTAATCAGTCTAAAAAATGGAAGCTGTCGCTGGCGTTGTGTACGACAAGCCCTCCAGCAGACATATGGAGATGAATGTGGCTGTGGTTTCACTGGAAAGCAGAGATGAATGTGCTGTGTTCCCTACAGTCACTCAGAGGTATGTTGTGAATATTGTGAATCGTAGATAGAGCGTCACAAAAGCTCCCATTTTCCGTCGCTGAAGAGGAAAAACAGATGGACAAAACCTGCTTTTGTGTTCACTATTTTAATGTGTTCACTATCTTCATGTGTTCACCAGTACGCAGATCACTTCGATGGAAGGATTACATTTTGTGCAACAAAAAAAAAATAATAATGCAATAAAGTTTCCAAAGAACAGCACAGACACTGCTTATTACAACTAGCAAAAGATAAATGATAGGAAATTACCATACATTTTTTTTGATTCCCCGTAATTGAAACGCGGCCCTCGAAAAACGGAAACCAGGATGCAAAATAATTTGCGCTAAAGAGCGTGTGTGTGTGTGTAGGAAGGAAGCCGAGAAGGCGAACCAATTATAGACGTGGAGAGCGCCACCGCGGAGCTACGAGTGTCTGGTGTGGACTCGTTAAGACACTCGTCGTGGGCAACGGGCGACGCAGGCCTCATAATAGGCTGTGATTAAACTCGGTGAATCTAATCTTTTCGTACGAGTACCGCGGAGCCATTCCGCCGCTGTGTGTCGACTCGTAGTCCGCGAAGCGACGTTGGCGGCTACAGCAGAGAGCTCTTAAAGGATCTCTTTTGTTAATTCAGTTGGGCCTAAACATCAACATCAATGTTGGGCTTGGGGGTTTTAGCATATTTCTATTTAACACCGGGGCAGAAATGAGCATATTGGCGTTTGGAAATTGAGATGTGTGAATTTTTATATCCATGGTTTAAAAAGAGAAACACTCCAAAGCATTAATATTCAACATCAAAGACACTACCCGTATTGTATGAGCGGTGTTAAGACATAATAATGTAGACTGCATTGGAGCAAAACAATATGTTGGCGAAAGTATAATTTACAACCACGATCACACGCATGCATGCCCAGATGTACATTCTGTACACATTAAACCAACAATCAAACTACAAATAAAATGAGAAAAAGATTGCAGTTTACAGGGATATTTGGTCGGGCGTCTATAGCATTTTCATTTTGTGAAGTCCCCTGATGTGTAAATGCTTTCTTTATCTGACAAAAATCTGTCTGGCTCCCGTAATCTGGCCTCAATCTATTTATTTCTCCTTTTTTTTCTTTTCTTTCCTTTCCTTGTTCATATATTTCTTGAAAAGCCATTCCTAGTTCACAGCATGGATTTGTAAAGTCTACAAATGTCGGTCAAGGGATAATTTATTTCATTTTGGTGAATTGTCTTCTACTTCTGCAGAGCAGTTATCATCCTAAGGGATTCATGAATAATGAATAAACCGAGTAGTGACTTAATTACACTTTCAAATCCTTTAGCCTTCATCAAGGGTACAGTTATCGCTTTCACACCCGACTGCTTTAGATACTGTGTGTGTGTGTGTGTGTGTGTGTGTATACGTGTGTGTGTGTGTGTATACGTGCGTGCGTATGCGTGCGTGCGTGCATGTCCTGTGAATCTTTTTATACCCCGGCCACCTGTCTGAGCAAAATAAATAATTGGCCTTTGAATGATTTTTCTGTCATTTAGTGCTAAGTTTAATGTGGTTCGGCCGATGTTGCAGGACAGCATACGGCAGGTATAGCCATGTCATTGCCGGCCATGCCATCTGTTACAGTTATGCGAAATTACGGATAAATGAGTTAGCGGACACTTTGGCCCATTGTCTGTTGTTTTGATAATCACCCTTAATAACGGACCGCATCAATATGGTCTTTAAACCCGATTTGGCGGTTAATGGAGTCAGATGGGGGCAGTCAGTGCATGCTCTGGGGCTAATGCAGTTAGAGATGTTTGTGAAGAGCAAATTAAATCAGTCATAGATTGTACCCTCTCAAGTCAGCCAGACGACCAGACCCATTGAAGAGAAAAACGGGGGGGATTCATATTTTAACCTCCCACAGAAAATGCACTTATGCGGATGGAAATAAAGTCAGAGCTGGGTGAATGGATGGAAATGGTTATTGCTGGGACCCTAATGGCTTCCTGTCAGCCGGGGCGTCTTGGAAGTCGAGGCAGAGCTATTCAGAAACGATCCACCCCCTCCCTCCTCCACCAGGCCAGACCCCCTTCAAAAAAAAAGAGGGAACTTCACAGACAGAAGTTTTAATTTTGTACCCGGTCATCATCTTCTAAACAGCACATTGTCTTTTGTTTTTTCCGCCATCCTCGGCGTGGACTCTCTCTCCCTGTTGTTTGCTGCACGTTGTTAAAAACGTCTGCATCCATCTGACGTCTAACCCCCTAAGTGGCTTGTTTTATGACAACAACAGAGCACTTTGACGGTGTGGTTCATCGTCTCCCCCCCCCCCGGTCGTCCTGCCTTGTCGCCGCGAGTGCGTTGTCCCTCCCTGCCCGGCGAGCGTGGTGAGACACGGCGGGGGAACAAAGCGCCAGCCGGTGTGCCGTTACGCTCACTGCGAGTTCACCTGAAACACGGCACCCCCGTCGCTCCTAGCTAGGGACACCCCCCCCCCCCCCCCCCTTCACCCCAACCCCAGCCACCCACCCACCATCCCTACCCTCCCCCCCTCCCGACTTGATAGCCCGACCGAGATTCCTTTGGCCTTATCAAGGGCAGAACATCTGAAAGCGAAAAC
>OOFB01024039.1:17094-36838 GCA_900323305.1 Trachyrincus murrayi
TTGTGCCCCCCCCCCCCGGCCCCCCCGGGGGGGCCCGGGGGGGGGGGCCCCCCCCCCCCCCCTTCACCCCAACCCCAGCCACCCACCCACCATCCCTACCCTCCCCCCCTCCCGACTTGATAGCCCGACCGAGATTCCTTTGGCCTTATCAAGGGCAGAACATCTGAAAGCGAAAACGAGCGGAAATTACACACAGGTGGTGACACGTCGCCGGCCTATTAGTGCGTCCCAGACATCGTTAGTGAGACACGGCACACCTGTCAGCTGTCTTCTTATTGGTCTACAGAGTTGAGGAGAGGGAAGGAACGTCCATGTTGGGGAACGCTCGAGACCATACTGTCAGGTCATCGTCAACACATTTCATATTTACTTTTGTCGAACTTGACCTTTTGACTATTTAACTTGAATTCACTTTATTTAAGTGTTATTTTAATGTTCTGTTTAACCATTAGACATTCTCAATTGTAAACATTTCTTTTTAGCATTTTTGTAAATTTTCTAAACCCAAATGAAGAATCTGTACCCATAATGCACCGGGGGTAGCGGAAGACCACAACGAAAGCGTCCCTCATCAACCCGAGGTGACGAGTCGTCCCTTTTGGGTTCATAGGTGAGCTGTGAGTCAAGATTTGAGTCTAGATTTATGACCGTTGGCAGAGTGAGAGGGCAACTCGACGAAATGAGATGAGTGATGTCTCTCACAGAAAGTGAGAGAGGGGGAGGCACGGTGTAGACGGCGTGGTTAGATGAGCTCATAGACCTCTGTATGACACCCCCCACCCATGGCCCCCAGGGTCCTCTCCTAGTCTGGAGTAGTATACATGTACACACACACGCACGCGCACATGCGCACACACACACACACACACACACACACACTACACAAATGTGCGCACACACACTCAACTCACGTGCACACACACACACAGACACACACACAGACACACAGACAGACACACACCCACTCAAATCTTGCGGTGAAATGGCATTAAGTTTGACAGAGCGTCGTTTAAGCGCTGTCTGTTGCAGTGTATTAATATCGGTGTAAATAGGCGGCGGGTGGTATGGATCCATTTCAGTCTGGAACGTCGCTATAGAATGAAAGGTCAGGCCGGGACCAAGTCGACCTTCGGTTGACATCAGGTTTTTGGTTTTTTTTTCCATCCAGATACTAAAATAATGACTTTAAATTCCTTTGGTAACAAATATGGTGGAACTCCACCCCCCCCCCCGGGGAGCCTCTACCTGTGCGCCCCGTTAAGCGTAGAGAGCACTCGTCTCCTTCAAAACACAGGTATGCGGCGAAAGATTACAGGCACGTCTGAGGCCTGCCCCGTCGCTCCGGACTTCAATTTCCCTCGCTGAGACACGCGATACGCTTGATCGGCGTCCATCAGACACTTGCTTCGGGTAGCTGAGGGCGGCCGACATGCAACGACAACTCCCGTGACTTGGCGTTCCCACAGACGTCTCGAAGGGGGTATAGCCTGGCAAGACGGGCAAGAGCGGACCACACGGAGGCTCCGCCTCTCTCGCGTATGACTTGCGCTTTGATTTTATGCCAAGGACACGGGCTTGCACATTCCCCCCCCCTCCTTTGGAGTGGCTGGGAGTAAGTGATTAAAGCTAAATGTAATTGCGTACCTGCTTGTTCTTTTTGAAGTAAAATAAGAAAGAAAAAAAAAAAGGTGTCCTGTAAGTCTGGATTTTCCAGTCTCCATTCTGTCTGTGTCTCATACATCGCGAAGGTATCCAAGGTATTTATTTAAACATTTAGAAGGACTCCAGTTTGTTTATCGGTCATTATCTAATAAAAAAGGCTGTTCTTTCTTTTTCTTCACCCTCTTTCTTTCTTTCTCTCTCTCTCTCTCTCACTTTCTTTCTCCCTTTTACTCATATCTCTCCCTCTCCCCCACGCGCTTAAATAATCACCGGGGGCGACCGCTAAAAGGATGCCGGCTCCGAAATTGCCGCAGCCTTTTGTTGCGGATAATAAGGTTAGCGGCGAGAGTGTGCAGGTGTCGCCGTGGGTGTGCAGGGGGTGGGGGGGGGAGCATTACCATCTTGATCATATCCATAGTGGGTCCCAGGGGGTGGCGTCACACTTCCAGTCCGTCCCAGCGAGCCCACCAACCCCTTTTGCTATTAAAATGATCATGTTCGACGGTGGGTGGACAAAGCGAAGAGGCGAACAACTCCCCCCCCCCCCCACCTCCTCCCGTGCTTATCTGGCTTTTGATGTTGCCGTAATAAAAGGCCTATTGGGCCGCCTCAGTGAGCGGGCGAAATGGACAAGAGCTGATATACCGGGTTGATATACCCGGGCCCATGGTCATTAACTAAAAGGCCCCGGACATTATGGAGAGCCAGAGATGAAAGAACATTGGAAAATTGAAAGATTGTCTGAAGCTAAAGTGAACAGAAGGAAATGTGAAAAGACGTAATATTCTGTTATCCTCGCCGAACAACAGAAGGCAGTTTGGCTTTTCTTCGCCCGGTGAATGTGGTTTGATTACCTCCGCGGATGATTCTGGTGATAGCCGTCGTTATGGGGTGTCAGCGCCTCGCGGTGACAAAGGAAAACATTAGCAGTTCAAAAAGTTTAGGATTAAAAAGCAGTGTTTAATCTGTTGTTGTTTTTTTAAGTCATTTTTTTTAGGTAGTAGTCTATTAAAGCAATTATGGAAATGAATTACTTTTCTCTGCCATTTGAAGGCTCATAATTATATCCGTTAAAAGTAGAGATTGTTAAAAGCAGAGATCATTTGCCGAAGCTTGACACGAAGCGATGACACATGTTGACTATTGGAGGCCAGTCAATACGCGGTGTCTGGCGCTCTCATGGAAAGAGCCAGGGGACAAGTGACAGCTTGTCAATGCAGAGGTCAAAGGTGAAGGCCATGGCTGTCTGTCGGGGTCCAGACACGGGGTCAGGAGGTCTCAGTCAGGGTGATGACCTCACCCCCCCCCCACCCCAAAAAAAACTTAAATCACACACAAAACAAGAACAGAATGTCTCTTTGACCGGGGAATCAACCGTTTTATTCACATTTTCAAATCAAATGTATTTACGGAGCACATTTAAAAACAACCAGCACTGACAAAGTTCTATAGCAGCAAACAAACAAACGAAAACAGGAAGAAATGAAACCTGAAGAGGTTATACACAACATACTGTATGCATGTTGTGCATGGAGGAACCAGGCAGATCAGGCGGTTTCAAATGCGTGTGAATGAAATCTGTACTTTTATGTGCTCTGTGTGCTGCTCTGTCTTGACCCCTTCCCTTTATGTTCTCTCCTCCTCCGTGCCTCTGTACTGTTCCCTTACAGGTAACGGTCAGGATGTACAAACGCGGGGCCCGCGGCTGGCTGGGCAAGACCCTTAGTGCCAGCACCACCATCCCCTCCGACACCTCGGTGGTGTTCAGGATCAGCGGGGAGGACACGGAGGCCAGGATCCCGGCCAGCACCATCCACAGCATCACCCTCAGCATTTGAGCATTTTGTCTTCATGCAGCTCAGAACTACAGAGCAGTGTGTGTGTGTTCGTCTACGAGAGCCCGGTTCTCTGGCAGTCTCAGAAACATTCTCCATGCACAAACCGTGTTGCCTTCACTCCCGACAGTCACGCTCAATCGCACATGATGGTAAAGGATAACTTTGCCTCTTTTCAACCTTATCTCTATCTATCCAAAATCTTACCCCAACGGCGTCATTTGACAGAGTCGGGGTAAGATTCAGGTCATCCGGCGGACAAAGGTAGCGGGGAGATCTGGGCGCAGGCCACATGGAGGAAAGGTAAACATTGTTCATTTGCATATACTACCCACATTAAAACGATACAAAGCCGGTTGAAAAGCGACAAAGTTCCCTTTAACGAGGATAATTGAGGCAATTAAGCCGAATTAGCTTCCAATTGTTTTGAATGAGTAGGGCCACACTTCACACACCACACACACACACACACATTAGTTATCCATTACATCGACCGTGCCGACGCCACCCAGCGTTTGGAAGTGTTTTTAAAGCGTTAATTGTGTCGGATTTTAACGTAATGAGGTGCGGGGGAAGTCACTGGTTTAATGGGCAGTGATTGACGATCTGTTTGGAAAGTCTTAACCGTGAGCCACTTTATTAATATGCTGGGCCACGACGAGGGGATAACGACATACTCGAGAGCACCCCGGGTCAGTTAGCAGCACCTTTCATTTCTCTCCGCCAGTTACTCGCCCGTCAGTTATGCGGCGCATTGAGCTGCGCTAACAGCTAGCAATTCTATTTACTGTGCCTGGCAGTGGGCAAAATGAAGTTATTTCCATCAAGATATCAGAGCCTTTCGCTAATCCGATAGAAGAGGCTCTCTGTTTGGATGCGTATCTGCTCGCATGGCATCTCTCTACCTGAAACATCATTAGGCTGTACTCTGGGTCCTCACGTTTTTTTTTCCTAATGTCCGTTTGCAAATTTGCCCGAGGTGCAAATCTCCAGCAATTGTGGAAAACACCACTCCCCACATCTGACCGCTGGACCGGCTTGATTCTCCGTGTTTTAGAGAGTCTCCTGTTCCCGGCAGACCACTTTTCAGGCAAGGAATTGCCGACTATTTTTGCTGTAACTTTGTTCGGTTGAGTGGTGTTATTGCTTATCAGTCGGACTTACTACAACTCTTTCTCTCAATCTAGGTGTATCATTGCACTTAATATGTTTACGTGTGGACTATTGCCAAAACTTTACGTTAGAGTGGTCTCAGGAAATGCAATATAGAACCTTCTGCCCACAACCTGTCTTTTATAAATGGGATAATGGGATTTTCTCTGGGGTACGGTTATTGAAGTGGTCTCACATCCAAGCGACCTGGTGCATTTTTTAAACAGTGAGTCTGAATGGTAAAGGCTGAGGGGTATGTATAAGTTTTAGCAAGGTAAAAGCGGAAAATTGAATGGTTTATGGACATGTAAAAATACTTAAAGCACTTTCTGTATCGACTAATGAAGCATTTTCGTAACCACTCTTTAGTTTGTGTTTTCTTACGCATGTTTGGTTTTTTTTCATTGCTGTTTTACCGTGATTTTGTAGTATCTTTGTGAAATTTGGTATTATTTAACTTTCTAAATAAAACCATGGACTGCAATGACGTGACTCATTCACTGGATGGATGGAGTATTATTTATCAGTTGGGTGGGTAAACCTTCCAGAATCTTTGGAAACCATGACAACTCAACTCAATGTATTCTTCAGTTCTGCATTCCATGTCCTCGCTCGGGTAGCGTTTAGAATGCGTCTCCATGTCGAGTTGTCATGGTTTCCCCAAAGATTCTGGAAGGTTTCCCCACACCCAACTAGCCAATATGGCCGCTAGGTGAACAAGGTCTATCAAGGTTTTACCTTATCTTAACATATCTTGTATCTCGGTGATAGTCTTATTAAAGGTGTGCACGCTTGTAGGCTAAAACGACAACCAGGGAGCCGTGGACATTGGCGGGGGGGGGGGACAAAGGGGACTCTGTCGGGTAATGTTGGGGCCTTTGGGAAGCCGGGCACTGCAGAGAGCGCTAATGTTCATGGGGCTCGGACCAGAACATAATGTAAGAAGGTAAACCGATCCCGCACACAAACTCCCCCGGATGTCGGATCAATGAGGGTTCTGTCGAAGGGGGAAATCCTGCTGGATATTGGGTTTCAGTTCAGTGAAACCTATAGAACAATGTGTTTGTGTTTTCGATATGGATGTTATCCTTGCATGTAGACTACAGCTGACAGACAAACCTAACTAACTAAGGCAAACCCTAATTGTGAGGTTGCACCTCACCTCTGCCGAGGGTCAGCCGTGAATTTTGTAATTAAGTACTCGTCAAGGGAAAAAAAAGCTTGAACTGTGTGGTTTGTCCAGTCGGCGGAGAAAACACCAGGTCGTGACCCCCTTGTTAGGGCCAGGTGTCCGACACTGACCCATGGCCAGCGAAGCGGTCATTCAGCGCCTGTCCCTAGGGTTTCAAGGCCAGGTCATGTTTGACCTTTCTAGGTCGGATTGGACACTTGGAACTTTAAGGCACAGGTCTACAAGGAATACGTCTCTCTGGGCCGCTGGCATATGTGAAACTACTCTTTTACTACTGCTAAACAACTATTTTGTTTCACGGCTACTCCACTACTTTTGATTGTTCTCAGCCTCGCTCGTAAGGCCCTTTGGATAATAGCATCTGCTAAATGACTGCGATGTAAATGAAAGCGAAAGCTGCCCAGATTAGCAACATCCACACTCTATATACTCTCTATACCTTCTCCATATACTAAATGGTTATACCAAGGTTGAGGTCAACATGCACTTCTTAACTGTAAATTAGATACAACAAAGACTGTATTATCTCTGAAGAGCCCTAGAAGGGAAATTGTTGTTGTTCTATGCGACTTTAACCTTCTCCAGTAAATGTGTTTACACATGCACTAGAGACACCCGAGAGAGAAAGACAATTGCGCCCCCTCATAAATAAAATGGAAACTGAAAGCATTGAATTTCTGGTACTTGCCATGCAGGTAGGCCTAACCCGTGGAAAATAGCTTTGCAATCTCATATTGTTACGATTGTGAGTAAATCACAACTATGTTTGAAAGACCTTTGCTGAAACACAATATTCTGATATTTCACATTAAGTCAAATAGCCACACTCGTGGAATTGATGTCCAGACTTTACTAAATGGATTCAGCGAACCATTTGTTATGAATGTAGGTGACATACAGTACTACACACATACAATGTTGTACAATAATGCATTTCTGAGTTGTTGTTGTTGTTTTATTCGAAGCTGTGGTGGTGGTTAAAACTGAACTGCACAGACTAGGCTATCAGAAATACTACAATGCCGTAATGACTGTCGCACGCATCCCACATCGACAGTTGGTTTTGTTGAGAGCGGGAAAAGAACGAGACGTTTTTGTCACCTCCTGGAAATATTCCAGATCAGGAAGCCTTATTGAAAAGCCCAATAAGGAAACGAACAAATTCTCCTTTTTTTTGTTATAAAAAAAGCCTCGCAGGCCTAATGGGGACGACGGGGGGGGGAGATGGAAGATTTACCCCAATTTCTGTGTTTAACTCAAATGCATTAACACAACACGCAGATGTGGACCACCACCACCACCACCGAGGAGGGGGCTCTGAATGACCGTAGGCCTACTTGAGGTATAAAAAAAAAACCTACGACGCGACAAAAGGAAGAATGCAAGTGAAAAGACACGACGGGCCCCTTTCCAATTACCGCTGAGGAGGTGCCCTCAGCGTGGGCTTCTTGTGCAGCTCGTCCCTCCGAGTCCCTATTGAAAGAGATATAGGCTACGTTTTAGCCTGCCAGAGTGGTGGTGGTGGTGGTGGTGGTGATGCTCAAGCGGACCACTTTGTGTCTGCAGGTGGAGAGGTGTACGGTTTCGCTTAGAGAAATGCTCTCAAATATTTGTCATGAAGTATAATGAAGACAATATTAATCGTTAGCTGTTTGTTTGTTTGTTTGTTTGTTTGTTTGTTGCCTACGAAAAACTTGATTACTTTCCCTTTAAACAAACTGGGAGCGTTTTGCTAAGTAGCCGAGCAAAACCGCTTGCTAACCGATGCTGGCAGGATTAGGATGGGGAACAACTGGGGACACTTTGATTAACCACACTACTCCTTCCCATCACGTTTCTCTTCTGGGTTCTTAAAGGGGAACATCGCCGCTTTTCAACCGGCTTTGTATCATTGCAATGTGGGGTAGTATATGCAAATTGTCCTGCTTTTGTCCTGCTTACCCTAACTCTGTCAAATGACGGAGTTGGGGTGAGATTTTGCATCTGCACTGAGCTGCGCCCCAGAGACAGAAGGTGCGTGAAGGTCCTGTTTTTATGCACATTTTCAATTTGTGCATAAAAAAACCTGAGTGGAAACGCCGAAAATGTAAAAAAAAACGCAAAAAGTTTCCTTCGTTTGAGGTTTGACCCAAACGAACCGTACTATCGGTCAAAACGCCCTCTTCTTCTGCAGTGGTATAATGGCACCTCACTGGAAAATGAGCACCACCCACTGCTTATCTAGACGAACCGACTCCTAATCTTCGCATAACAGTAGTGGATGGAAACGTGCAGAAATTAGCATTTTCTTTTGCCGAATTTGCACCTACAGAGAGCATCGGCAACAAATGCAGGTGTATTTCACTTTATATCCCTAATGTAGGTTGAAAATCGGTTGAAAATCAGCCAAGTTCCTCTTTTTATCTAAATTTTTGTTAACACTGGCACTGACTTTAGTGGAGCTGGAGCTCTCTCTATGTCTCTCTCTCTCTCCTCTCTGTCTCTCTCTCTCTCTCTCTCTTGGGCTAATGCAGTGGTTGTTTCAAAGTTTAACGCTAACAACAAACATCTTTCACATAGTTTCATTAGCGCGCTCCCCTGACCTATGGCACACAATGTAGCCCCAACAAAAAGAAAGAACGGCAGGAGGCAGATGATAAGCGAGGTATGATGATCAATAGATAAACAGTGAGGGCTGCGTTCAACGCTCCTGGTGTGGCTGCAGAATTGACCTCCTGCATCTGGCATTCTGCTGCCTGCCACAAATGTGGAAAACAAATGGAGTGGCCCCCGGGCACAAGCCATCAATAATGATATAATGTGTGGATGATGATGAATTACACCCCCGGCCCCTCTCTGGGCCCCTGTCCCCATGCATTGCAGTCATCATAGACACATAAACACCACTAGGTACACGTATCGATTGCTTCCATTCACATTAGTTTACTTAATTTGCATTTGAATCGATGGGGAAACATTGTATTCCAGCCCATTAGATTCAGAAATGTAAATAATGTCCAACAATCAAAGGCTGTTGATGAAAGCTAATCTTTTTGCGGCATTGATTTTGCTCTGCTCAGGCTCGTAATGCACTGTACAGTACATAATTACTCTGGCCAAGTGCACTTTGTAAATGACAAATGTATTTTGGACCCAATAACACACCCGGCAAAGGCTTAACGACCAAAAGCGTTACCACAATTATTAGTTTTGTCATTTACAGCAATTACAGTTTTAAAATAAGAAGAGAATCAACATCATTATGTAAAGCAGTTATTTTGTTATAATGATATTAAAAGGCTTCTTTCACAATCCATGTAATCGAACAGATTAAACTAATTTAAAAAGCACCTGTAGTTCCTCATTCGGGCAGGGGTGTCACTGTTGTCCCAGTTCCACAACACCACGTGAAGTAGGTGTCCGAATAGTGTTCAGTTTCCAGTCGTGTAGAAGAACCGTGTGACCAGTGAGTGACTTCCCCACAAATGTCAATGAACACAAACGACACACATGAAAACATGGGCATCGCTTATAGGCATGTGGATATTGGAAATAATGAATGAAACATAGATAAATACACTGTAGATAATGCACTGTATTGATTAAGGAAGGAAGGTGCAGACGGGACAATGCACTACTTTTTTTTTGTGATAACCACAAGTTGTTATGAGCATGCACAACCGTTTATCTGCTTTTACTCCTGGTCTCAGAGACTAGTTTAGGTTAAATGTGTGCTCTTCGGGGGGGGGGAATTCGGTCAATAAATGCCTGTGGAGCAGGTTGAAATGGATACGACATTGTCAGCAGTGATCAGGCCTGCGGTCCCTCTCGGCAGGGGCAACCCGAGCCTCAAAGACATGCGGGTGCATTAGTTCTGCTAAGCTAACCGTGAATGCTAATTGCAGGAAGGACAAACTGTAACCCCCGTGGCCCTGTGGTCATGAACCCATTAAATAACACGGAGGGTCTCATATCTACACACAGTGGGCATGACAAAGAGGCCGCTCTGTGTCACTTTAAATAGGGATAACAAGTCGCTGTTCCCTGATGGGACTCACCCCCCCCCCCCCTGGAACCTGCCTGTCACTCAAAAGGTTTAAGGTAAATTGTTGACACAATGCAGCAGGTCTTGTGTTGTCAATTTGAATTTGTGGGTCTGGGGGGGTTGTGGGTGGGGCTGAGAGCTCAGTTGTCACACTGGGAGAACCTGTCTGTTTGCTCTCCTCCAGTGTTCGGGTCAAATCTGATCCATTTACAACTTTTTCCTGTATCATAAATATTGTGTTTTTCATCTGATTGCCTCAAGACCTTATGTCTTCATCCACACTTGGGGCATTTGAACATATAACATATGCCGATCACCACTTTCGTTGAATTCTGAGTGGTTTAGTCAACTTTGTCACACCTGTGGTGTTCCGGGTCTAGAATTACCACCATAGGAAATGAACGGTAAGACTATATTATGTTCATCATATTATGTTCACCCCCCCCCCCCAGACTGGACCAGAAAGAAAATTAAAAGGTTATGATTCAAGTGGGCCGCTTGTCATTTCACCCACCCCTGCCAGTAATAGGACCCCAGCCACAGTCTAAAATAACATAGAAACAGATTATTTGACATCTAAACAGACACCAAGCATTTCAACGTATTGTTCTAAACAACAAACTGAAAGTGCTTAAAGTTGTAAGCCATACCTGGTGTTGTGTTGTCGCTGCTGTTGACTGGGGTCAGTAGGGCCATGTGCCTACCTGAACAGCAAATAAGAGATCATTCTTGCAGTCATCATTTACGTCATTAATTGTGTTGACAATAGCAGTAAACACATTATTTTCCCCATCGGTATTGCTGATTCTCTGCGCTATTGATAACATGTAGGCCTACGATGCACTTCTAAACTAAACTAAACGTGTTTGTCAAGACATCCTGGACAGCTGATATTGCAGCTTTTAAAATTCAGGAGTTTAAAAACTACATTTGCTCTGCCCCTTTTTTTTTTTGCAAATCCAGCTCAAAAGGGAATGCCGTTTAAATATCTAATGACCTATTATGCAATATATATATATAATATACATATATATATATTATATATATATACTGGGGTCCAGTCCAAACCCAACGACCTTGTCATGTGCCTTGTGATGTTTGATTTACAATCCTGTGGTTCCCAGGTGAGACCTCCCTCTGGACTACAGCCAGCCGCCTGCCAGGAGATGGATGGTCTGGGGTGTGAAACCCGGGCCCATGGCCTGGAGCTGTGTGCTGTCTAATTAGCCGCTAATGTAGCTACGCCACTGCCCGGGAGACGTTGTCTTGCCCATGGAGTCGCCTTTAAAGGCATTCCCCAGACGGGCTGTGGTCCTCGGGAGCAGGGGTGGCTGACAAGGGTTTAATCTTTCCCTAAATCTTTTACTTTCTTTTGACTTTACTTTCGTATTTTCCCCATTTACCTGAACATCATTTCTGGTAACATTTTAAACTGAGTCGCTGTTACACACACACACACACACACACCATTGAGTGACTTATATTGCCCTTTTTTGCATGTAGTAGCTGTGCAATGTGCATTATTACAGTAACAATGTCACACATCATCATCAGAAATAACGTAATCTTAATTCAGCACAGATCCCACGAGTAACGTGGAATGTGTGTCCCCGTCATTGGATCTCTACAACCGTAGGCCTACACGGGGAGAATATAATAGCTAAAAGATAAAAATATGGAATTGAGTCAATATAGTAACCGATTGGTCATGTGATTTCCTCGATTATAACGCCCTAAAAAAACCGGCCCTGGCGGATAAGATGTCTCCGGGAAGGTCACGGCGGGCCTCCTGAGTGAGCCTAAGAGCCTCTTGTGGTCGGGTTGAATGTACATGACAAGGGCTGCAGCTCGGATTGTCATGTGCTGGTTTCACATCGAGCCGAGCTGTCTGCAACACCTCTGGAGGCTGGAAACCAGAGACAGGCCGCACGACCGCGACCCGCGGTCGAGTCTGCAGGAAACGGAGCCGCGCGGAGAGGCGAGACGCGTCAAGGAATTATGAGGACGGTGTTTCTTTTGGGTTATGGGTTCTTTTGGTTTGGTTTTTTTTTAACCCAGAATATTCATATTTCAAATGCCAATTCCAAATGCACATGACATGTAATCCCAATTCATGCCACTAAATTCACTTTGGTTATGTCGGCAAGAGAACAAAAAAAATAAATAAATAAAAAAGCACGTGCCATGCACCACTAATAGTTTTAATGCATCTGTCAAATGGGTGACCGAATTATTTATTTGTCCCCCTCCGCTCCCTCCGGGATGAGCAGCCATCCAGTAGAGAGGGAAAAACGGCCGAGCGGGTCTTGACGCTCACTCAAGGAACTCAATTTTCCAATTTAGTGGAAGGCAAAGATGACAGGAAACAAGTTAATTTACCCTGGGCCCCAGCCGTTCTCTGTCTGCTACACGGGATCGTAATTACACTACAAAATGAATGCCATTTCATATTAAGCTGCTAGTCGGAGTCCGACGTCAAAGTCTGACTCATTATCAGCAATCATGGGAATTAGTTACATCATTTAACCAAACGAAGAAATCATTTCCAGGATGCTGCAGAGGCAGATAGAGCCATTAGAAAAATTGTAGCTCTTAAATAGAATAATTGACATCTCCGTCTTCTGCGCTACTTTTACTGAAGGGCTTCAAAATTGCATTAGCCACCACTGAACATCTGAGCTGAGGAGAAATGGACCACAGTGTTCAGCCAAGGCAGTGTACCCATTCACATAATACCCGCTGCAAAAACTAAAAAAGCCAGGGTCATTACAGTCAAGATGAATTATTCTGGCTTCTACAAAAAAGAGGAATACAATTCTAGTAAATACTTCATCTCCCCCCCCCCCCCACACACACACACACACACACACAGACTATGATCCTGGATCAGTGTGCTTTTGCTCGCTCCAATATCCCCCAAATATAATATCTGGTTCACTGACACTGATGTCTTATCAGCATGAGGTCAACGTCTGGGGGTGAGACCGGAGCCTTGGGCAAAACCAGTGGATCATCGCCTTCTCATGCAACACGTCGCCAAGACAACGGACCCTCTCTCTTGCACGGACACATCCTCGCCTCGCCTCTTTGCACGTTCACGTTCGGAGCAAGTGATCAAACAGCAATTGTGAATGACCGGATCAAGTTTTTACATGTTTTATTATAAATCCACCAAGTGTTTTGTTTTGCGGGGGTCCAGGGGCCAACGTGAGGCAAAGAGCAACACAGTCGACCTTCATCAAAGTGGGAAGAGGAAAAACAAATAAAAACCATACACACGAAAGACGGCAACACATCAGGACACAGGAAACAGGAGTCGAAGAGAAAGGTATGCGTAAAAACATCCTTCACAAGGAGGAGGAAGAGAGGAAAGACAAGCGACAGAAGACCTGTTCTTAACTGTACACAAGCTTCAAAATGGCCAATAAAAACAGGTGATAATACACCGCAATAACCAGTCGAAAAAAATGGGGACTTGTGGACCACGATAACATAACAAATTCAATAACAATAGATGTGCATGTTGTGGATACATCGACGGAGGAAGTCAACATCAGGGAAACCATCAAATCATTACAACACCATGGGAACAACAAACAAAGTGGTGGTAATATTGGGCAAAAATGCTTCTGAACTGAGTAGCATTAGAAGACGCGTTGAACGCAGCCCTCGCTGTTTATCTATTGATCATCATACCTCGCTTATCATCTGTCTCAATTAAAATGCTTATCCGATGTAGGCCCAATTATAGTAGGATCTGTTGGCTTCATGAACAAAGTATGAACAAAATGATATTGAGTTATGAGTGGGCAATAACACTAAATCAACATCTTCACGCATGTGCACCAGCAGAAAAGTACAATTCAAACTGCATCCACAATCACCTACAGTGACTCGGTGTGTGTGAAGCCCAAATACAGATACTCCAACAGTAGTAGAGTATTATTTCCCCAAGTGTGTGCGTGCGTGTGCACGTCGGTCAATTGTTCTGGATACTGGAAGAGGGCCGATTCAGATCAGAATATGCTGCAGCTTTTACGCTTGGTCTTTAAAAAATGCAGGCCACAACACAAACACTTAATGGGGAAGCGTCACGCGCTGCTATTTCCTACCGCGAGAGAGTACTGTTCAACTGCTTCCAACGTCAACTCCGTTCCCGATAAAAAGTTGGACAACTGACGTAATTTTTCCAGAATCTGTCAAATGGAAAACGAAAATCCTGGAGCAATGACGTCAATACCGACCTTTCCACGAGCGTTATGACGCAGTACTCTTGTATTAGAAAATAGCCACAGCGCAACAGTTCCCCTTTAAACAACGCATGTGGTAAATAAACTTCAGGGGTGGGGGGGTGATAAGAGAGGCTCAGCCTCATTTGGGCTTGGTCTCGGCGTCTGTGACTTGGCGGATGAAGACGGCGTCCTCCGGGTGGCTGATGTCGCCCTGCTCCTGCATGTAGGAGGAGGCGATGGCCAGCAAGCTGCCGTCGTTGCTGAAGGCCAGCGAGGCGATGCTGGTCGGGTAGCGGTGGAACTGGCACAGACGCTTCTTGTTCAGCGGGTCCCAGATGTTCACGAAGCCGTCCGAACCACCTGGGGGGGGGCTCAGGGTCAGCTTGCAAACTCATACAGACGGCTGCTGCCTGCTGAACCTGGAAACCTCAGCACACACTAACGGCTGGTGGGTACCCCTTTAGGTTTAGGACTTAGATTGATTCAAATTCGTCATTCATTTTAGCCATTATGTCACCGACTGCGCTCCTAGGCACCCCGAGAGGGGATGGTTTTTATGTGGCTACGAATAAACCTCATCCTGAAATCCGAAGGAAGAGAAATTTACCTTTAAGTAACACGTGTACATGTACACAGACTCATAATAACTTGATATAAAACACTGAACAACACTAGACCACAAAGAAAGATTCCCCACTGTTGCGGGACTGACTCTGCAGTCCCACGGCAGAGGCACGGCGAGCGGCAGGACGTACCCGTGGCAAAGGTGCTGTGGATGCCGTGGAAGGAGATGGCGTTGACGGGGTAGACGTGCTCGATGCCGTTCTCCTTCAGCCTGTGACACTTGAAGGCGTACTTCTTCTTCTGCACCTCAAGACTGGGGTCCAGGTACTCCACCGCCACGCGTCCTTCGATGGAGCTCAGCGCGAACCCCTGCAGGCGGTCAAGAACAACACATTCTCAGGGTTCCTGCAGATTTAAGACTTTTTTTAATGTCTCTCGGAATGAAATTCAAGACCAACTTTACAATAACCAAAATTCCCCAAAATTGGGGAACTGAATGCGGAATTCCGCATTCAGTTCCCCCCAACCAGCTAGCGTTTAGAACCAAGATGGCCCTATTGGTAGACCGTGCTACCGCAGGGATAACTAATTGAGTGGTTTGTCACCTGTTTGTTGGGGAACGCCCTGATACAGCGGGTCTGGTACTTGAGGCTGGACTCCCGTCTCTGCTGCACGTAGCCCATGTTCCTCAGATCCCAGACCAGGACTCTCCTTCCGGATGTGCCTACAATCAGTCTGTCCCCGGCCACCGACAGGGTGTACACCTTAACGCAGAGACGGAAGAGAGAGACAGGTGGTATACGCTCTCTCCTCAATGATTGTATTGTATTGCAGAACTTTCATTAAAAACACAATACCTTGTCTGGCTGAGTGAAGGTCCCAGCGTTGCAGGGCGTTCTCGGGTCCCATAAGCGAACAGACCGGTCCCAGCTCCCCGTTACCATGACGTTAACGTCTGGACAGTATTCCACACAGCGAATGGGGGCGTCGTGCGTTCCAACGATCGTATCTGTTCAGGCACGGCGTGAGAACAGTTAGCACACTGCACTTGACCCCAGGAACTATTCCCAATGACACCAATTAAAAAATGTTGTTTAAAATGATTGTTAATGGTATTGTGCTATTTAAGCATTACGCTGAATACTGAAAACCTCTGCATTAGGCATAATAGTGTGAGAGACCGGGTAACACAGCTAGTCAGGCCTAGCTCCATATGCCGTTACTGGCTGGAGTACCTCATTATACACCATTACTGGCTAGAGTACGGTTTTCATTGACATTTCACTTCCAATAGGACCACCGCCTACTCTTCTTTGCGGCTCGATATAGACGTTGTGGCCACCAGTGTGGCCAGGTGTATCGACATTAATAAACAGGTAGTCTGGTACCAATAACGGCAGCTGTGATGCACCAGTCAACTGGAGGTGGCATCACCTTAGTCTTAAAAAAATTAGCGACATGACACAAATACTGACATAAATGGTCTAGATTTCTATTATTTTTTTCTTCAAACAACAAAAAGTAACAGCAAAGATAAGGACAGGCATTAAAATAGTACACGTTCCAGGTCGGGAATGGGGAAACATGGGGCTAGGCCTAGCCCTGCTGGTCAATCGGCAACGTGGCACACCTACCTTGATCTGTGTTCAAGTCGTGGGTTTTTAACTGTGCATCCAAACCTCCACTCCAAGAATGCGTGGGATCCTGCAAATAACAGGGCACATTGTTCATGTGAACCTGTGTTCCGACTGTCTTAAAGAGCAACTGGCATGTTGGCACGACCCCAGTCGATTCATGTGTGAGGAAAGTATGGTGGAAAGATTGACTGTATGCAAACATCAGTTCAAATAGTTTTTAGACTTTAGTTTTAGACAGCTAGACAGACATGCAGACAGACCTTGAACGTGACATAACATATGGAAAGGCAAAGGCTAGAGCTGGTACAGATGCAGGTAGAATCGCAGTGTCAAGCCGGGAGAGAGACGAGCTGGAAAACACTCCTACTAACGGGAAGGATGGGCAGCAGCCTTATCATCTCAAGCTTGCTATGTGCACGGGACTGGGAACTGGAGGAGCCACGGTAATAATGAATGAATGTTTAAATCGGTCTCAAGGCTCGTTCTTCTAGCATGCTCTTGATCTGTAATATCTAAGTTTAAAAAAAAGATAATAACGTTTACATCGATTTGCTATTACACTTTAACCACAGTAATTACCCGGGGGGGGGGGGGGGGGGGGGGGGGACACAGGGCAGGGGGGGGGGGGGGGGGGGGGGGGGGGGGGGGGGGGGGTGCCAACACTGGAGCATTGAGCACGGCGAGATTTTATTTTTGAGTCTTACATAAAAAGCACAGTCCAGGACCGGATCTGTGTGTTTGTACTTCATCCGCATGGTGTTGGCGGCGACATCGTAGAGGCGAACGGTGCAGTCCCACGAGGAAACCAGCAGGAACTGGGCCGTGCTGGGGCTGAACTTGACCGCAGAGATGGTGTCCTCCGGACCCTGGTTCAGCTTGTACTCATTGCAGCCCGTCATCTGTTAGGAGCAACGCAGAAAGACAAAAGTTCGACACAACCTTTGAACATCAGAGCCTATCAGAGAGTTCATACACACGTATTCTAGATAGGACACCATATAGCTGCAATGCCCCCTACTCTATATGCCTACCTCACCAAGTATTCAATAGATTGCATTGGGGATACATTGCAGCCTTACTGCTCACGTTTGAAAACAAGCCCCCCCAAACTTTCTCAGTAGCAATGATCTTTGCACCTGTGGCAAAGATGGAGAACCCCGAGGATGGTAGTAAACCCATATGAAGTGTCTCACCAAAGCACACTTCATATGGGTCGTGTCGATTGGTTGGTTGGACAATCACTTGAATAGGTGGATTAAAACACGATGTGCGTGTCCGTTGTGTATAGACAGCGACGGGTTGGATTCATCCAGAAGATGCACCGAGCCTACACACACACACACACACACTCCCGCCGGCGCTTGCTAGCATGTTGCATGCGAACACATTTGAAGCTAACTATGTTACGAAGTTGTATTTACTACGACATACTCACCGCTCTAGGTTCGTGTGACCGCAAATCGAAATCTTTATTGTGTAAAAAAAATAATGTAATTATAGTCCGTGTGTAGTATTTGGTCTGAAACGTGATTGAGCTAGCTAGCTAGCTTAACGAGTAGCGTGTTGCTTCCTGTGATCTTTCAACACAAGCGGTATGAATGTTCCAGGCGACGGTCCTGATTGGTTTAGACGAATGTGCGCGGTTCCCGCTTTGATTAGATTGGTCACATTTCATGACGTCGTAACATTTCCGTTGTCGTCATCGAATGGGTCATCTCGCGAGAACTGATGCTTGAGCAGATGGAAGCGGATGGTTAAAAAAATTGCAGATAGTGGCGAAAGAGAGGGATGGATAATTCTCCTCTTCTTCTTCTTCTTCTTCTTCTTCTTCTTCTTCTTCTGCTATCCTATATAATACTCAGCATGCAATGTGTGGTTTATCTGTGTCTCTCTCTCTGCTTCTGCGCAGAACATTATGCTGCAGAGCATTGCATTTATAGCATATAGGCCTACATCCATACAGCCTACACCCATGCTGCACTCAGGTGTTCTCAGTAGGTTCTACTCATGCTCCTAAGTAATGGATTTGCATTCACACATTGACTGATTATTACCTTTACATTTAAATACCCTACCGATCTGACCATCCAAAAAAACAGCATTTAAAACAACAGCCTGATTCTCTTATAGCGTTCTCAGACCTATCGAATAAGTAAACAAACTCTTTTTGGTATATTTGATACTACAGGGACAATCTGATCAAGAACTGGCTCAAAATAATAGTTGGTTGGAGAATAGGCCTAATAGCCTATATGCAGAATTAATAAAGAAAGTAAGAATATCCCTAGGCCATTTAGGGGATATGCTTTCTAAAGAGCTAAATATAGGCCTATATATATATATATATATATATATATAATAACGGTATAATCAATACCTCGAATTAAAAATGAAAATAAAATGAAAATTAGACCTCAAGTTTTAATATCTTCCCTCAATTATTTGAATCATTTGAAATAACATAGGACCTACACTTTCATTTCATGGAATAACCTTGAGAAAGATTGCATATGGTAGCCTATATTGAAACATTAATATAAAAAAAAATGTGGTTCCACTTCAAATGTAGGCTAATTATAGGTCTGGGTTAAAACATAATAGTGCTTTGTGATTTCTTAATTATTGATAACTTAACAAGGCCTGTACAAAATATAGACCAGTAGCCATCGAGAACCGTTTTTAAACATGGTGAAATACCAGAACAACGCACATAACGCACTGATAAACCTTATTTGAATTTAGTAGCATTTGCATTGCTTAATGTAGGCTTACATATTTGTTTTATTATTAAGACTCTAAGCCAAGCAATATGTCGATTGCATGTTTGGGTTTATTTAGGCGAGAATCTTTCCAAACATGAACATTTGCTTTTTTTTAAAACAATAAATAGGCCTTTAATGATTGCATCCTTAGAGTAACGTCTCAATAAATACACTACTCCACTTCAATCATGACGAAAAGGCTTCATTTTATATAAATCCCAACTTTTTCTAGAATGAATAAAGAAATACTTCACAAGTGCGAGAATTTCTACAATACAATAGGACAAAATTAATGAATAACTCATACAAACGTCGGTTGTTATTTGGCTTTTCCGTGTCTTAAAGTAGGCCTATGACAATAAATTACAGTGACATTTCTTACAAAATGAATGGCGATAGGCCTACCTGCAGCTTTTTGGAACGCATTTAAATGAACATGATTGTCCGTGTGTGTGTGTGTGTGTGTGTGTGTGTGTGTGTGTGTGTGTGTGTGTGTGTGTGTGTGTGTGTGTGTGTGTGTGTGTGTGTGTGTGTGTGTGTGTGTGTGTGTGTGTGTGTGTGTGTGTGTGTGTGTGTGTGTGTGTGTGTGTGTGTGAGAGAGAGAGAGAGAGAGAGAGAGCTGAGTGAGAGAATTGAGGGGGGAGGGATATGCGAGCAATAAGCGAACGATATTGCACAATATTG
>OOFB01024039.1:37168-42168 GCA_900323305.1 Trachyrincus murrayi
TGTCTTAAAGTAGGCCTATGACAATAAATTACAGTGACATTTCTTACAAAATGAATGGCGATAGGCCTACCTGCAGCTTTTTGGAACGCATTTAAATGAACATGATTGTCCGTGTGTGTGTGTGTGTGTGTGTGTGTGTGTGTGTGTGTGTGTGTGTGTGAGAGAGAGAGAGAGAGAGAGAGAGAGAGCTGAGTGAGAGAATTGAGGGGGGAGGGATATGCGAGCAATAAGCGAACGATATTGCACAATATTGTAAAGTATCAAATATATCCACATTTTTGTCCAAACACGGACTTTTCCTATAAAATACGTATTAACATTGAACTCTATGTAAAAC
Source organism: Trachyrincus murrayi (assembly GCA_900323305.1). NCBI lineage: Eukaryota > Metazoa > Chordata > Actinopteri > Gadiformes > Macrouridae > Trachyrincus > Trachyrincus murrayi. The sequence continues at coordinate 37,506 of OOFB01024039.1, forward strand.
AACATAATCTTCCGTTTCAAATAGGATTACACTGAAATTTAGCATCTCTTACAAAGCATTTTTCTTATAATATCCATTTTACATTACATTTGAACATAGGGCTATACGTCACAATATAGTAGGCCTAATCGTAGTGGGAATAATAATAATAATAATAATAATAATAATAATAATAATAATAATAATAATAATGTATATTCATGAAATCCACCAATAATACTAAATAATTCTCTGCAGGTTTCTATCAAGTTCAAAATGGAAAAAAAAAAACGGGCCTCAGCAGGACCTACACGGGCCTCAGCAGGGGTACGGACGTCACGATGGGGTGAGAATAGTACATGGGATGGGGGAACGACAAGAGGGACTGGCCGCTCGGGGAGTTCCCAGCGGAGCTGCCCGTCTCGGACCCCCCGTTCTCGTGGTACAGTATGGGCACACGCACGATCCTCTGCGCCGTGGCGTGGCTCAGATTGACCGCCTCCAGCTCGGCCGCCAGCTGCCTCTTCCACTTGTTCCTCCGGTTCTGGAACCAGATCTTCACCTGCGTCTCCGTCAGGTGCAGCGACGCGGCCAGGCCGGCTCTCTCGGAGCTGCTCAGGTAGCGCTTAATGTCAAAGGTAGACTCCAGCTGAAACACTTGGCTGCGGGAGAACACCGTGCGCGTTTTTTTCTTGCGGCAAGCCTTCTTGTCCGAGGCGTCGTCGTCTTGGTTCTTCCAGTCGTCCCCGGTGACTTCGTGCTTTTGGTCTTCGGCGTCGCTTTCCTCCAGGACAATGTCTTCGGGGGTTTTGTCGCCGCTGTCCTCCTTGATATCGGGTGCACTTTTGCGGAGGAGACCAGGCGAGTGTGTGTCCCTGGCCGGCGACGAGTCTCTCACACCGCTTCTCTCAGACAGGCCTACTGGGGGGGTCAAACAAAAAGCGTCTTTTATTGCTTCCTGGACGAAAATGATGAAATATGATCCATGCATGGCCTTTCAATGACCCAAAAGCCGAAATACAGCCTTAAAGTATAGGTAGGCCTAAGTCACTGAAGCTTTATTATTTATTATATCAGCCATGCCGCACTTAGTGAGTTAAAGCGGCCATAAAAAGCAACGTAACGGAAGACACCACTAAAACAAATTCCCAATCCTATCGATTATGATATGATCGTTTTTTTAAATCCCCTATAAATAGAGAAATCCCCTACATCTACCTGAAGTTCTCAGATGGCCCATGGCTCCGAGTGCGTAGGGGTTCCACCAGGTAGAGGCTGATAGTCCGATCTGCTGAGACGGGAACGCAAACCGAGGAAAAGTTAAGTCTCCGATCCGAGAGAAAATACTCCCTTCGAATAGTCCCCTGGAAGACGGCGGGAATGTTCTGGGCTTCGCGGGCTTGTTGTCAATGTTTAGCAGGTTTTTTATGGAAAAAGGCGATTCCTTTGCGTGCGGCGGGACGGTCTCTTCTTGCGCGTCGGTGTCTGCCATCATCCTTCAACTCGAATCACCATTAAAAGTCCTTTAAAAATACAATACGTATTTTGTCGAGATTTGCGTAGAGGTCGTGTTTATAAATGGTTCGTCACAGAAATTAAAATCGTCCTTCCGAGATCAACATATAAAACGCGTAAATTGGCACGCAGCGCTTGGAGCGATCCGGAGGAGCGATCAACGCGTCAAAGTTAGGCACGATTGTAAACGATGAAATAAACATGGTATCCCAGTTAAATGCGCTAAATCTCTGCCATTGGGCAGGTACGACGGCAAATAGAATTTGAGATGAAACAGAACGAAGGCAGGAAGGAGATATGACGAGAATAGACTCGAAAGGAAAGGCCCTACACGTTTTGGCTCCCAGCTAAATAACATGGACTCATCAATCAACCAATTAGATTAAAGAGACAAATGGCGCAGGGTTTTACCCCATGCACAACCCACAATCACCTGTCACTCAAACATCTCTCTCTCTCTCTCTCTCTCTCTCTCTCTCTCTCTCTCTCTCTCTCTCTCTCTCTCTCTCTCTCTCTCTCACTTTACATTTTCATTGCGCACGCACATCAAATAGAGATGTAGAGATATGGTTTGACTATTAGTCCACAGATTGTCTTCATGCTACATGCTGATTCTATTATTCTGCTATTGCACACTCAGAATTAAACAGGTGTCTCCAAAATAATAAAATATTGTTTAATGTAGGCCCATAGCATGTAGGCTATATCACATTTATCGTCCGGTTTCTGCATAGGCCTCTCTACAGTCAGATAATAATGTTTGGCCACCAAAAATGTAACAAAAGACACAAGTGATTATTCTAGAAATGTAATCAGAGAGGTTACAGCGTATCTAACAGAACGAATAGGATGATGCAAGCATGTTTTAGGATGTTGTAAGTAGAGACCATTTAATAGACACAAAATAACATTATGACATTGAAATAGCTTTTCAGTCAAGTTACTCGAGTACCTTTATTCAATTCAGAATGGTAAAAGCACTAGTCACAATCTATGGCCACACCACGAGGTCAGTCAAGATAATGCTGCCATCTAGTGGCAAATGATGGTTCGGTAACGGGCTGGTAGTCGGACAGGCGACGGTTCGGTAACGAGCAGGCAAGTAGACAGACGAGGAGTAACCTGAACACAGGCAATACACAGGGAGGAAACGAGGAATACACTTAACCAGTTTGCCACTTAACTTTAAGTGAGTGGCTGTAGAATTGCCTAATAACATGTTATTCCCAATAACATTCATGAAAACTAAAGTTATAAATATATGTTGCCTCTCCGTTTTCTAAATGTATAGTACTCATGGTTGGTGCACAGTCTGGTATTCGGACAAACTGTTACAGTAAGGCCAACACTCAGCAACATTATGCTGAATTATCTACACCTCTATTGAGCTTATTACCAGCTATCAGGCTCAACAGATCTGTTGCTGTTAGCCATTTTTGCTCATATTTCCATTGTTTTTCCAGGCTTGGCATTGACTGTGCTACTGTCTTCCACACCTTATAATGCACTGCCGTATAAATAATGTGATCAGTATTACCACCATTTGTATTTAATACCAGGACCAAGGCACACTGAATTCCTGCACTTGAGGTCATTCAGGTCAGGGTGGGCAGACACACCTCCAAACCCCTCACCCTTGAACACAGGATCCCCCCAGGGTTGCGTCCTCAGCCCCCTACTGTACTCCCTGTACACACATGACTGTGTGGCCAGGTCCAGCTCCAACACCATCATCAGGTTTGCGGATGACACAGTGGTGGTGGGCCTTTTCAAAGACAAATGTCAATGTTGTCGTTTTAGATAATTGTAAAAATGTCAAGTAGCCAAGAGTACAACTTGCATGTACTTACTTGTGTGGCAAACTGTCTTGAATGTTATTCTAAGAAGCATTTAAAATGTCTACAAAGCCTTCAATTGAATTTGCTAATGTGTGCATAAATGAATGAATGAACGAATGGATGAATAGATATAATGAATATATATATATATATATATATATATGAATATAATGAATGAATGCCACTCTGAAACTACCGGTATCTCTGGTATCCCGAGTCCAGAAACAGGCGTGGTTAATTCATTGTCACGTGACGCAACACGGAAGTGTCCTCTCGGCCAAGTTTAAAGCCCAAGTCGACGTCGGTGCCTTGCAAACTAAACGAAACTTTTGTTAAGAGCTGGAGCTACCGTCGACAAGACTCAACATTCACAGTCTCCGTGAAGTCTTCTTGGGGGATTTGCGTGTTCTTGTTCACACGTGTGTGTGTTATGGAGGACTGACAACAACAAATGAGGTAACAGCTCGTATACCACATCATACCGCAGCCATTCGCTCTACGTACTGCCTCACGCTGATTTGTATTCGTTTGTGTTCATCAAAGTGTTGACTGCGACCGTCCCAAGGAGACACAGTAATCGGCCATGCCCGTCCCCACTGTGACCGAGCCCGCAGTGGATCACCAGAAACGGTTCCGAGCTGCCGTGGATGTCATCCAAAATATCCCCAAAAACGGTGCGCATGCGCACTTGTGTATAACGCATATGGTGTGCGTTTATATTATTAAGTGGCTTAGACGCCAGCCAACAGGTAACAACACCTTCACATGGCTGCACCTGGTGTCCACCACCCTCACTTATTTCCACCGCAATCCGGTGTTCAACAAGGGTTAGCCTTAGGTGTGTTACCAGGTGAGGTAGTCGTCACCTGTTGTATGATTTACATATCAAAGCAATTTTTCCACTCTGGCAGGTAAAAAGACAACATTGTAAAAAGGTGATTTTGGAACCAACACTGATTTGTTGATAGTATTCTAACAACATAGGGCTATAATAGCGTAGTGTGATTTAACCATGAGTCGTACACGGACAGGGTTTGAATGGCAGCTCAGAGCTGAAGACTCTCTCTCTCTCTCTCTCTCTCTCTCTCTCTCTCTCTCTCAGGATGCTACCGGCCCTCCAACTCGGTCATGCTACACTTCTACAGCCTCTACAAGCAGGCCGTCTGTGGGCCGTGCACGACGGCCCGGCCGGGCTTCTGGGACCCTGTGGGCCGGTACAAATGGTCCGTGTCCACTACCTGCTTGTGCCTTTGGTTTCCTAAGGGTGCTTTCACATTAGGGGACTTCCGGATCCGAGTACACTTGACCCCAAAGTCCAGTTTGTTTCATTA
>OOFB01024039.1:47168-51879 GCA_900323305.1 Trachyrincus murrayi
ACTGAATGCTGAGTGGACAACTGGGCTTATTATAGTTTCAGTGCTGTTGGAACTATTCTAGGCCCTGTATCTGTACAATTAGGAGTAACTAACACCTTTACTGGTAACACTATGGTGTGATGTATTTTGTGATGAATGTGAATCTCAAATGTATCACAAGGCTTCCTCTTGTTATTTGTTATCAATTGGCAATAATTTCTCTCGTTAAATATTGAAAGTTTAGTTCGAAAACAGTATAAAATAAACGTGAAATCTGAATCTCACTGCTTCAGTGTAAAAAGCTTTTTCTAGGAAAGTGTTTTTTTAAATGGCAGTAGCTCCATCTTGGAGTACAAACATTGTGATGACGCTCACATCTAAATATCAATTAAACATACGAGAGGAACCGTAATACAAATGAGATCCACACGTTGAAATAAAGAACTTGACATCACAAACCTTCAAACCTTGCAATGTTTGAGACCCGGGTTTTTGCGAATCGTGGGAAAGAGGTTTTGTACCCAAGACCAGACGAGCTAAACAACTACTGTATGGCGACGGAATGCTCTCCTTTTGTCCCGTGAGTCCATGGCCGACTTCCTGAGCACAACCGCGGCGTCCGGATCCATGAATCCCAAGGAAGACGAAGGAGAAAGGGTCTGGCCCTCTGTTGCCATAGCACGGCGTTGGTCTGTTCGTGGTGGTCTCTGCTGAATTGCCGCGGGGCCGACAACGGATCCCTGCGGAGCACCAAAAACCCTTGGCACTCCCTCAATGACTCTGATAACCTCCACCCTCTCTCCTCTCCAATCTCCAACTTGATGCATCTCAAGGTCCAGATTCATAGACACGGCTCTCTCTCGCCCTCCCCTCGCCTTCCGGTATCGTACCGAAACCAGCGGGTTACACTCGGGCTCTTGTCTCGTCTGTAAGCCAGGGTTTTGCCGCAGCCTGCCGGGAGGGAGCCAGGAAGGGATCACAGGCGGTGGCTTGGTCAGGTATCGGGGCCTGGGGTTCTGGAAATGACCGGTTCCGTACGGGGGTCTCTGGAAGCTTGCCGGAAACCTGGTTGGACACTGATAATAATGAGAGTAAAGGAAACTGCTGGGCCGAGGCTGCGCTGGCCTCTCGCCTCGCCTCTTGTCCTCCTGCTGTGTCCCTTTCTCCACCTTGTCTCCGTCAGAGCAGGCGCAGTCCTCTGTAGCTTCACCACCTTTCTCTTCTCTCGGAGGGTTGTGTCTCGCGGCCGCCTCGCGTGCGGCATGGTCCCCGTCTTCCGGCTCGCTCTGCTCCACGCCGTAGTTGCTGGTTTTGACCGGCTCGTGCTCCGAGTCGTCCTCGGTGCTGCTGCCCCCCCCCGCGGGGTGGAGGCTGGGGCTCTTCTTGCGCTTCCTGGTCACCGCGGACTTGATGGACATGGAGAGGAACTCCCTGGTGCTCATGTCCTTCTTGGGACCCGACGATGGCTGAAACACAAGGGGCAGGTTCGATGTTAGAAAGCAACAGGACCGAGAAGAAGAATGACTATTTCATATGTTCTAAATCAAGGTCATCCGGAAATATCCATATTATGGTCTTGTGGAAGGAATATATTCTACAGTACAAGGAATATATTCTACAGTACATTCTACATGATCATCACCTATGTAGCTAGCCCGCTAGCTTATTCACTTTAAAGTCATTCATCCCCCATGATTGCCTTTTTGTAATTGTTCAGTGATTATTTGTATATATTTATTTTGTTTTACCTTTGACTTAACTGAATCGCTGGTGGTGGAATCTGTATGAGCAGAAAGAAGGGGAACAGAGGGAAAGGCAGCTAGGTTAGCGTGTCATCTTCAGTGGACCAGACCGCGGTAAGCGCTGGTAGCATGTGAGGTAGCATGTAGTGGGAATCACTGGCTATTCAAGGCACAAATGAAGGGTGAAGCAACAGAGGAACACCAGCCATAAATGCCTCATCTTGTCTTGCCAGAAGGTAATTATCTGTATTTATATGGACAACATTACATCTTCATTCCTGTCACCTCTCACCCATAACAAAATCGGTGTTACTGCCGCTGAGCTATCCGTTTTGGTTACCCCAAATGCATCATGGTAGGTTGATTTGGTCACTTATCTTCTAAAAGCAATTTGAGCTAAACATGATTTTAGCAAAAATGGCTAATGTGTCCCCTTTATTATGGCAAAAACATTATTATTATGACAAAAACATTAGGCAGACAAAATGCTGGTGAAAAACAAAAACCAAAAGCTAACAAAGTCAATGAGTGAATGGACCCAAGTGCTTTAAACACATGTAAACACATGTAACACACACACACACACACACACACACAAGCAGGTAGACCGCCTACCGGTTGATCCAGTGTCTCAGCTAGGGAGAGGAGAGCAGAAATGATCGGAACAAGAAAGTAAGACAAAAAGTTTGAAATGTCACATAGACGCAAAGAGAGCAAGCTCACATGTAACACTAAATACTGAACTATCGTAACAATAGTTTATTACTTTTCACTGGGACTGTGCACAACACAGAGTTAGCCAGAGTTAGCTAGATAGCTCATTTACATCTGTGGTCTCTGGTTAAACCAGCCATCACCACACACACTCGAGAGCAGGACCAGTCAGCACTGTACCACCTGCTCTGCCTGCAAAACCATTTCTCAACCCTGCAATAAACTGGTTAAACATACCATCTACCCGTGTCCTGGGCTGCGTCCGAAATCTCATACTAACATGCTATTTAGTACGCTAAAACAGTATGTGAGATTTTTTTTGTATGTCCGAAACCTTAGTAAGAAGCCAATAGTACGTGAAGTGCATACTATTTCCAGGGAAATATTACAGTATGCATCACTGGACACCACACCGGCTTAAATATCCCACAATGCAATGCGGTAGCCCCGACAACAAAATGGCGGCCGGTGACCGAAGCAGCTCTGGCATAACGTTAATAACGGTTATGCGTCTCGCTCCGACCGGCAAGGAGGCTCTCAGGAAGCGACGTGATTAATAACAGGCTGAGGAGTGGGTCCGTAAAGATGCGTTCATTCACCCAAAAGTATGTTGAACACATACTGGGTCTGTAGTGCTGCTGTTTATTCAGTCATCAGTATGTCGGACCATAGGACACATACTGGGTCTGTAGTGCATAGTATGTGATTTCAGACGCAGCCCTCGGCAGACAGACCGGTAAAACCAGGCGGTCAACATGGTTGAATCACAGAAAGACGTTAAACTGGTTTTTCAACCAACGTTGTGCCAAGTGCTGTTTCTGTTTGGCTGTGTTGTTAATCATGTTGTTGATGTTTGTCTTACCGACTGTCACGTGTGTATTCAGTTAGGTTATCCTTATATTTATACATAGGTTATATTATTCATATATTTCTTATCTTCTATGATTCTGAACTTCCAAAAATCATTTTTTTTGTAATCTTTTTTTTCCCCTTTTGTCTTAGGTTTGTCTTTGTGTGTTTACATTACTGCTCAGTTGATCAGTTGATATAACTTTTTCAAATACAAAACATTTAAATGCGAACTGGGCGATCAATACAGAACTTCTATATCGCTGCGTACCGCTGAAAAGCCAAGAATGATCATGAAGCAGTTATCACATATTAGCCTCGTTCTGAGCCACAGTAGAAGATTTCAAGATGCAATGTTCAGTTTTAGTATGTGCTAGGGCTGAACGATATGGTAAAAAAATCATATTGTGATCATTTTGACAGATATTGCGATGATTTTTGCATTACAATTTTCATTTTCACTGAAAAAACTATCATGATGTGATTTGTTGGGGTCTGTACCAAACAAACATGGTTTCTTACATCTGGAGAAAACAATGTGTAGGCCAGGGCATCTCTGCAGCATTACAGTACTTCATTTATAATAATGGTGTTATGAATGTACACACAAAAATTGCAGCTCCTGCGATATGGATATTGCACTTGGCCATATTGCGATTTGGATAATATTTCGAGTAACTGTTCAGCCCTAGTATGTGCAGTAGTTCAATATGACGCTACCACCGTCCAATAAGGAAATGAACTGGAAAACAATGGTGAACTCTGCCCAGCAACAACGGAGAGGGGTTGGAGAACGCTGTCTGTAATTGGCCTAAACATCACACAGTTGTAATATTTCCACCAACTACAGAGTGCTGCAAATCAGCTGACTCGTTATTTTCTTCGAAACATCAAGTTTAGTGAGTGTAGGTCAGTAGGTAAAGGCCCCGATAAACGATAAAAGAAAAACAAATCAAAAACACACGCACACGCACACACACACACACACACACATTACATAACATGCTGCTAACTGTTGATTATGACCACGGTGTGACTGGGTGGCCCTTCCTTCCTGTCTCACCGGATGCTTCTCCAGGCATGCCGCTCCTGCCGATGTTGGAAAGCAGGTGGTCGATGTTCGGCACGGGCTGACTGTCACGATTATCCTCCGGAGCCTTAACACACACACACACACACACACACACACACACACACACACACACACACACACACACACACACACACACACACACACACACACACACACACACACACACACACACACACACACACACCAAACCCAACCACCCCCCCCCCCCCCCACACACCCCCACACCCACACCCCCCCCCACCCCCACAGTACGAAGCAGTATAAAGCACACCCGAAGACAGGCTACACTCTGATGACAGCCCCCCCCCCCCCCCCAACCACACACAGTGTAACC
>OOFB01024041.1:5825-16155 GCA_900323305.1 Trachyrincus murrayi
CCTGGATACGCCCCCTGGATACCCCCCCACACACCTTCCTCCAGCCACTGAACATTTGCCCTTGACTCTTTTATATAATTGTCCATACTGTACATACCTCACCTGTAGTTTATTCATATTTATACTACTGTGCATACTGTATATATCTTACCTATAGTGTATTCATATTTATACCACTGTCTATACTGTACATACCTCACCTATAGTGTATTCATATTTATACCACTGTCTATACTGTACATCTTGTCCATAGTGTATTTACCTTATTCATATCTACCTCATACCTTATTCTAGTAACTAGCATTACTAGCATTAGTACATACACTGTTCATACTGCATATATCTTATTATTATATACTCCACTATACATATGTACATTACTCTGCACCTTACTTTTTGCACTCCTGGTTAGATGCTAAACTGCATTTTGTCATCTCTGTACTACTTGTACTCTGTGCAATGACAATAAAGTTGAATCTAATCTAAAAAAACAACAACAATAGTTCCTTCTGTTGTTTTTGCACTCACATATTTTGTTGATTTCAAGAATTATCTTCACTATGGCTGTAGGATCATGTAAACATCTTGTAGCAGACACTACATTTCATATTCATGTACCAAGCTGGGTAACATTTCAGTGTCCTGGTTACTTTTTAATTACACATGTAATAAACAATGTAACAGCATGTACTTAATATGTAATAATGTTATGGAGCAGCCTAACCCTAACCCATGGACACTGTAATGTAAACTGTAACCCAAAGCTGAAATCCCCAAGTACCTTATTGATACACAGAACAGGACAAAATAATTACTAGCTGATGTTTGAATGACTATGCATGTCAATCATTAGGAATTGATAAATGACTCTTGACATTACAGACATGGTATTATAAATTGGAATTTAACAGGTAGCTGTTTTTTTTGTCTTTTCTATTTGTGTGTGTGTGTGTGTGTGTGTGTGTGTGTGTCTGTGTGTGTGTGTGTGTGTGTGTGCGGGTGTGGGTGTGTGTGTGCGTGTGTGTGTGCGCGCCGTGCGTGTGTCTAACCCTTTTCTTGTATATGGAAAGCACAACAGAGGTCACTAACTGTTAGAATCTTCACTTTGCCAGCTGACACACCTGAGATCCCGCGTCTGTTGCTTTTTACCTTTTGAACCTAACTCTTCATGAAATGTTCCTATGAAATGTTAACAGAAATGGGTCATTGTTCTCATAGTCCAATTGAAAGCTGGACTGAAGCCTACCTTTGAAAAATTGCTTCTTCTCTACCGAGGCAGCAAACTTAGCAGTAATGAATAAATATGCGTGTCGTTATAATATAGATATGTCCGTATCTGGGTATTTGAATACAAGAAAATATTAGAATGGGTTCAGATCTGAGCAAACCATCTTGGAAGTCAGTGTAAATTAATTTATTTTAAAACATTGGATGTTCTTCTAAAAGGTAATTTTTGTATTGGAACAGACAGGTAAAAACATTTAAAAAAACAAGACAAAAACAATTTCTGTGTTCAGTTCTTCATCATTTGAGAAACAGATCTTGTAAAATCGAATTTGTCATGGTATATACAATATAGCTACGTGTTTTCCTGGCCTCGACGAAAATTGCAGTTTGCAGACATGTATTCATGTAGATAATAATGTTATTTATATTTAAGATCAGAGTTGTGATGGCGAGATTGTTAGAATGTAGTTTTTTATCAAGATAGAGACAATTATAGAGAAAGAAAATGATCATTTCATCAGCTGAAATTATATGTGCTTTGGTTAACTTGGCTTTTAATTGTTTACTTTATTGTTTGTTCTCTTCTTATATTTCCTCCAACCAACCACAGAAGGACATCACTCTAAAATCCAAGTTATTATTAATACTAATAGTAATAATAATTCATATTAGTAGTGTTATTATTATGAAATAATAGTTAATAACATGAAACATATTTTTCACATAACTTATTGAATATAGGCTCCAGGCAAGATAACTGTGTGACTTCACAACTTGACACAAGTTGGCATCACGCTATATTTGCCGCCATTTACAAGTTCCACTGGTTACACTATTTGTCATCTAAATCCAGTATTAACCGGCTAACGGAAACTGCGACTGCAACATCCCTATAGTTAGTAGGGGAATAGAGCAATAGCTGATGAAAGGGACTTGATTGATGATTGCATCATCTGTGTTACATACAGAAATTGCAATTTTCCTCTCTATTATAGATAATATTCAGTATTTATTATCTATGGAGAACTACTTAAGTAGACACATGATATTTTACATCATGCTTTTAACCCTTAATGAATGAATGTCCCAGCAGTCATAAAACAATCTGTTTGAATAATTTAGAAAATTAAAGTAGTGTTTAACTAGTGCATTTAAAAATCGAACCATGACTGCTCTGGTTTTGTGTATACAAATAGACATTAAGAGAATGTGACAGTGACATTGAGAAATTGAGAAAAAAACTGTTCAATATCGTATTCAATACATTTGGTGATGTAGATTCAGGGGAACCATGAAGTTCAACATGTTACGTTCGTTCTTATAATATATAACAAACAAAACATGAGTTTAACTGATGATTTATTTTCAGTCAGCTACACAGCCAAACTGACACACCCACCCAGCATTTCATTTTGCTTGTCTTACAATTTCAGATGAGAGATTATTCAATCTAGGGGTTTATATTGGGCTGATGCTTATGAAGATGCCTTGAATAATATTTTAGTAAATGAGGCATGAAATATAACCAATGGCAAGGACCTTTAAGAAAATAACATAAAAGTAAGGCTTTATGTGGAGGAGAAATATGCAAAAATAATGTTATATAAACAATTGTTAATGGACTGATTAACAATTCTGGTTGTGGTCTGGCACATAAGGTGATGTTTCTAAAATGCTGATTTATGCAAGGCAGCTATAAGAAAGTCTATCAAAAGAGTCAGATAATGTATAATTTATAAATGTCTACAATGTCTCTTTTCTTTATTTCTTTCATTCATTTCACATACACAAAACCTAAGATTGTGTATTTATATATGCATGAATAATATTTAGTTGTGTTTAATTCCATACTCTGTATGCAGAAAGTGTAACCATAGGTTCTTGAATAAAACTAAATTGCAAAGTGTAAGCAGTGTATGTGCAAATACAAACTAAGAAAATCATCCAAGAAAATCATCAGTGGACTTCCGGGTGCAACTTTTAGGCTCCACTGCTAGCATAAAATAAATCCTTCAAAACGAATCCTAATATGATTCATCAGTGGTAAATACAAAATGATGGCCCAATGAGCATAGGCATGGTGGAGGGAAACTATAGCTTCCTAGCCCCCAAAAGAAAAGAGAGAAGTGGACTGACCACACACTCACTCTCACATTCACTCACTCTCACACTCACTCACTCTCACACTCACTCTCACATTCACTCTCACACACCTCTCGATATTATTTTAGCACTGATATTATTTTAGCACTACTAACACTACAAACATACAAAGTTAGTTGTGTGTCTATCGTTATAGGAGCTAGAATCAAATGTGTTGCCAATTATTTGAGCTGCCCTCTGACCCCTGAAGCAGTCTCAATATTCAGAGACCAGTGGCTGACTCATCTGGAGCCATCACGAGAACTACCACAGCGATGTGTTGCTTCACAGTTCTGGTTGTGATAAGTGAGTTAGAGAATAGCTAGGGCTTTCCTCTCTTGCTTTATTCCACTTCAGTGATATGTTAATAGTCTTTGTTTAATATTTGTTTATGAATCCCCATTAGCTGAAAACACTGTAGTCAGCTTGTCTTCCTGGGGTCCACACATAACACATAACACATAACAGATTCGTAAAAACAGAATACAATAAATTAAATTGAGACAAAATAGCTTAAATAAATTCAGATACTAATCATCAAAAAAAGATGTGAACATTATTATTTTACAATCACATGACATACAAACAGACACTGATGTAATAATAATGCCGAATGTCCTTTAAAGTAGAATTGAACTGGGATATTATTCCACACAAGTGTGTGGCTCTGTACATGAATGATCTTTTAAGTGAGTTTGGGGAAATGGTTGGGAAGTGTTGGGACTATTGTGAGATTCATTGATTAGATTGCCTAATATCCATATAACATAAGCATATATCCATAACCATATTTTCATTACATTCATTATATATTTGTATAAAGTGTGTTGTCTGGACAATGTATCTTGACAATTCAAGCTGCCAGATTAATTATTAAATAATGTATTGTAATCTGCTGTAGGTAAGATTTGTGAGTTGTAAAGAGAGAGAGAGCAGATGCCCCGATGCCCTGATTTTGTCTGAAATCAGCCAGGAGTGGTCTAAAATCTAAATTGGCTCATACAGAGGCAGACACAAAACAGATATTTTTACAGCGCATTTCACTCACTAATAGCTGATGGATGGCTATGCCATTTCTAACAAATTACACTCAAATTATAGCTCTTAAATCTTACCTACAGCACCTTTAAGGAGTGAAGATGGTTACTATTATTTTTACACTAGATATGCTATGAACATGATTGTGCATTGTCTGCAATTCAACACCAGGTTGTCTGGCTACAGCAAAGTTTGGGAGGATTCTGGTCTATTTCAGTTTGAAGTGGAAAATTGGTTTTGAGCTGACACTTCCTTCCCACCGTGTCTTTCTTTCCTTTCTCTCTGGCATGCTGAATGGGCTGGTAGAAAGTTGGTAGAAAGTGACACTGACACATTAGTGTGGTTGAATCATATTAAACATGAAAATGGAATAACATTGCATGGTCACAGTGTGCAGTGTTCAGTGCTTATGTATTTTTTGTGAGCCTCACAAAATTCAAGGTGAATAATATTAGATTTGAAGTCTTTTGATGTTATTGTTAGTAGCTTGCAACATACTTGACCAATGTTGACTATGTGCACCACTTATGCACAGGTATGATGAGAAGTAGCAACATCAAGAACCAGCTGCAATACCTAACGCTGGCCCATCTGTCAAAACTATGCTTGACCCTAAACTGGAAAGAGATTAACCACATTTGAAAACACAATGACATATCTTTTTATTAAATGTCAAGGGGGGAACTCACCAAAAGGTTGGAATGGATTGATCTCTCCACTAACATGTAAAACGAGGCCATTTGGATGAATCGAAATAAAATCGCTACTATTCTTGTTTCTTCACTGCTGTTTGATGGTCTTTTCAAAACCCCAATCAGCGGTTAGTGAGCTGGGTCCTGTTCTTCTTCTCATTTGGATATTTGTCACATCAAAGGCAGTAAGACACTGATCATTTAGGGGCTGATGCCTTATCTCGTGCTCCTGTGCCCTAAATCTTTCTCAACCCTTTTTGTCTTATGTACCTCCACAGCCCCAATCGTATGTCTAAGTACCCCTTCATCGACACCAAACTAGAAATGTTTTCCTTTTAACTAATATTCAACTATTCTAATTTAGCATCAATATTAATATTGAATTGGCCTAGGTGTTTAAAATGGAAGAAATTTAGGTGTACTTCTATTGCTGCTCCAACTGATCAGCTATTGGATTATTCAGAATTCTCAGTATTAGTGCTAATAAAAGTAGTATTCTCTGAACGTGTGTGTGTGTGACAATTTTTTAGGCATAAAAAGATTATGGCAAATTATTATTTTATACTATTATTATTTTCTTATTCAGAAATAGTTTGAATAGTTGTATATGTGCATCAATCATCAGGTAAGGTTATTGAACTTCCTGGCGATAAAATATATATTTAAATCAACCTTTTTAAGCCCAAGATTCCTGACCTTGGCCTCGGTGAAAGGCAAGCTCTTCTTTAAAATCCCAGTTGAAGCGTCGAGAAAAAGACTTGAGGCCTTTTATTTAGGCTAACTGTAGTTAGACAATTGATGCAACCAAGAAAACGCTGTAACTAGCATATCAAACAGGCCATAGCTACAGTATCTTGCTTTAAGAATTGTACAATACATCATACCTTCAATACAGTTTCATTATTTAATTTCATTCCAACACAAAAAATAAAGGCATGTGGTATGAGGAAATAATTTTGTTCATAGTAGACAACAAAGAAAAAAAACACTTGCAGTGAGCAGATCATATGAAGTGCCATTGTTAACCGTTATGCTTATCCACTGAAGCTTTATGCAAGTTACTACATTTACCATTAGCATGTGTGCTAACACAATTCTCAGTCAGTGCAATTAAGCTAAGTGCAGTTCTATGTCCCATCTTATGCAGCATCACTTTTCACAATGCCATCAGAAGGCAAAAAGTCATGTTACTCCCTCAAGTCAGTGTGATGGTTGTGACTGAATACTGTCTGTGAGAGTTTTGTAGTTTGGCTCATAGCTACAGACAGCCAGTCTGAGACAGTATGTGAGGTGTCTGTCTGTAAGGCTGCTCCTGTACTTTGATTTGATTATTTTCATCTGTGAAAATGCCATTTTACAGAGGTAAGTGGATCCAAAATACTCACCCTTAGTGCACATGCGGTGGGGAGAGGAAACTTCTCTCTGTTGACCCAAAAGTCCCCAAAAGTCACTGTCCCTTGATCTGGCTTTCAGCTCTGTCATTTTGAAAATCTCCACGTCAACTCCACTTGGCATAGTAAAGACTTGCTGGAATTTGGCTGCTACCTGTTCTATATCTATGGGCAGGAATGTGTTTGAGACGAATGCAGCAATATCTTCCATGATGTCTAACTCACCAAAACACAGATTGAACTCTGTTTCCACTTTGTCCAGGTGAACACAGTACTGCTCAGGGTGAAAAGCATCCTTTGATGGCCTGTGACATTTTCTCCAGGATGGGAAAGTGTGTCAGCCTCCCATTCTTTAGATGTGTGGTCCAAACACAGAGCTTAGCCTGTGACGCATTCAGTTAGGTCTGTCAATAACAACCTCAGGTCCAGTAGCCACGCATCCTCTGACAGTTCCTCGTGCTCCTCGTTCCTTGTCGACAGAAAAGTCTTTATCTCAGGCAGCAAGTCAACAAATTGCTGCAATACTTTGCCGCGACTCAACCACTTGACATCAGCATGGAGAAATAGGTCTCCGTAAGTGGCATCAAGCTCATCCAATAATGTCTTGAATAAGTGGTGCTGAAGTGCTTTTGCTCGAATTGAGTTTATCAGTTTGACCACCAGTGTCATTACATGAGAAAAGCCCACGACCTTCCCAGCCAAGATGAATCCCAGTGATAATTCACGGAGCTGGGGAAATCAGGGTCATTACGGCACAGTTCTATAAAACTAGCAAGCACACAGTGCATTGCCGGAGCCCCATCAGTAGTAATTGCCACCAGTTTATGAATGGGGATGTCATTTTCACTGACCTATTATTTAAACTCATTGTAAATCTCCTCACCGCTCGTTCTCCCCTTTAAGTGCAAAAGAGTGAGGAATTCCTCCTTAGTTGTAGAATCCTGGAAAGCCATTCTGACATACATAATACAATAAGCTCAGCTGTGTCCATTACATCCTGAGATTCATCAAAGTGTAGTGAAAAATATTCTTTTACACTTGTAGATCCACGTCCTTTGACAGTGACTCCACCCTCCTAATCACTGTTGCAGGGACAAGCGGTACACCACGGAGTGCGGTTTTGAAGTCGTCTTTGTTTTTGAAGTCGTTGAAAACAGTCTCTGTAGTAACGGCCATTGCTTCCTTGACTAAATCGCCATCTGTAAAAGGCTTCTTGCACTCTTTGGGGGGTAGCTGTCTTTGTATTTCTGGTGTGGTGCCGCTGTTTGGTGGCACAACATACATAAACACTTTTCTTTCACCAAGGTAAAAAGAAATCCCTCTTCCCATTCTGGATGTAAATTGTACATTTTTTACTTTTTTCGCGGAGCCTCCGCCATGCTAGCTAGCTACCTCGAGCAAGTGCCATATATTGGCGTTTGCGACGTTGGCGTACCGGTACTCTTCTCTTATGTCATTGATCGCTTTAATGCAGCACCTGCTACGCTGAAAAAAATACAACAGCTGGATCAAGAGAGCGCTTCACAAAACATTAGGCATCAGGCATAATGTATTTGTGCATTTATTTGTGTATTTATGTTTCTATTATCTTCAGGAGCTACAGGAAAGTCTCAAAGATCTACCAGTCAATCGCGATCAAAGGGTTGGTGGGTTTTCAGGTTTTATAATAAAAACTTGAAAACTTGAAAACTTGAAAACAGACTTATTTTTCTCCAGATGATGTATTGTTTTTTAGTTATGCTGAAATGTCTTTATTCTTCATTTAGTTACTGCATATGTGACTACGTGTTTGCATTTAGATCTATTTTTCATTTGGTTTGATGTTACTTCTTGGCATAGAGTCTCCTTGAAATTCTCTGCAGTCAGTGTTGCCATGGCAATATGGCTCCTCTGAACCAGGTGAAGGTTGTATCTTATTTG
The DNA here is from genome assembly GCA_900323305.1 of Trachyrincus murrayi. NCBI lineage: Eukaryota > Metazoa > Chordata > Actinopteri > Gadiformes > Macrouridae > Trachyrincus > Trachyrincus murrayi. The sequence goes on from OOFB01024041.1 coordinate 14,236, forward strand.
TACATAGGACTGTGTGTGTGTGTATGTATATGCAGTTAGGCAGAAAGTCAAATGGATACAAGCATTATGCTGAGGTGACTAGCACTAGCAAGGGTCTCTCTCACTGTGAGCTGCTTATTAACTTTGGTAACTAAATCTACCCGACATCATTTACAAGATGTCACGAATAACAACATAACAGTTGTTATTTTAATTATTATCTAAACATCTTAGAGGTATTGTAACAGCGTTGTATTTAACACTGTATTCTTGTATATATAGTAGTATATTCTAGTAGTATATAGTGTATTCTAGTAGTATATTATCACATACAACAGCGAGCTGGAGTATAAATATTCATTTAAATAACACATGCTAGTGTTATTTTTTATTTTTTTATTCTTAGAACGACCCCTGAGTAAGTTTGACCTTTCATTGGCGTGTGGAATTGCCTATCCACCCATCCAATTGGATACTGTGGCACTGTTCCGTTGACACTGTCGCTGTGGGCCTCATGGAATCGAGGGCACCGTATACTGTCGGCTTTGCTCTGTTTGGTTTGCGCTCTCATTTCACAGTAACTAGGGCCTGGCCCCGCACGCGCATGCACCCAACAAGGAAAGAGGATCTTTGAATAGATAAAACGCACAGCTTCACAGTGGTGACTAAACAGCCTAGTCAGACCACACCTGTACCTAATCAAGCCCTAATTGGTGATTTATTCCTAAGTTTTTTCCATGCAGTTTCACAATTTTCGCTGTGGACCACCTTGGCTGTTTGGACGTTGCCGTCCACGCATTCCTGTGCTAGCTTCTCCTTTCGAGATAAGGCATCTGCTCAGTGTCTTTGACTGTGCAACGTGTTCTTATCTCTGTACTACCCTTTGTCGAGTTGCTGGGCAGATTACAAGGTTTATGCATGACTTAATTGTATAAAACATTAGGGGGTATTGGATTATTTCCAACACTATCCAATCTGCAGTCTGCCAAGGAGTAGATCGCCTGCACCCCAGACACTCAAATAAGATTATTAATCAAATCAGATAAACTCCTGATAAATAGACTAACGTTAACTGGAATAACTCTGGAGATCAAAACATTAAAATCTACAGGAAGTGGAAAATCAAGTTGAGCTCCTGAATCTAACGTTAGTAGGTGAGTGGCTGCCCGTTTGTTTTTAGCTAGAACATTCTTCCCTATGATGGTTTCAAGGAATGGCTAGATTGGTGATGTCAGCGTGATGTTGCTAAACAATGAACATGACGTTTAATTATTTTAGTTAATATTTTGCAGAGATGAGCAATAATATATAGAGAGATAGTGTTAGGCCGTCTACTGCCACTAGGGGGCAGCAGTGAGTTTTCAGCTCCTCCCCGATGACATCATTGCCATTTCACACACCTGTGGCTCATTCACAAAATCAAGGAGAGTATTTAAAACCCAGCTTGTCAGTTTGTCATTTGCCAGATCGTATTTGTATACTCTGACGCTACTCTCTCTGTTTACCTGCTTGTTGGATTACCTCGCCTGTTGCCGATCTCCCGCCTGTCTGACTACCACGCATGTTGCCGATCTCCTGCCTGTCTGACTACCACGCATGTTGTCGATCTCCTGCCTGTCTGACTACCACGTCTGTTGCCGATTCCCTGCCTGTCTACCGGTCCCGCCCGGTTTACTGTTATTCCTGTGTTTATTCTCGAGTAAACCTTTTACGTTACCTACGTCTCTGTGGTCTGTTGTCTGCCATTGGGTCCTGTATCAACACGATCGTAACATATAGAAAGGCAGTGAAAGCAATATAATGGAGGATTCCCGGAAATCCTCCATTATATTGCTTTCACTGCCTTTCTCTAGCCATCCGGCTAGATAACCGGCTGCGAGGTCGGCGCCGACAAGAGGCGGTTCGTTCTCCTCCGCCAAGAGTCTCCAAGCCCCGCCAGTT
>OOFB01024045.1:8735-18825 GCA_900323305.1 Trachyrincus murrayi
TTTAGCTTGATGTATTCCGAGGCTTGAAACTTTAATGTGATTTGTGGGAGAATCCAGATGGCGAGTTCACGGATCGGCGCTGCTCACTGACAGTGCTGGTTCCAGTGGCGGGGGGGGGGGGGGGGGGGGGGGGGGGGGGGGGGGGGGGGGGGGGCAAATAAAGTGACCTCAAGGGTTTATTTGTGGAAGGGGGGGGACAGGACTCTCCCAAGGCCCTCTATAAGCAGTCCTGTAGCATCGAATGAAGGTTTTCATGAAGGGGTTTAAATGCTGCTTCATGTCACCTTCATATATTTGCATTGTCTGTTGGTGGCGTTTGCGAAGACGAATCCTATTTTAACCCCTCTCTCTCTCTCTCTCTCTCTTTAACAATCACAGAGTCCATGTTATAACGCTGCCCATGTGGCCGTGATCAAATCTCAACGACTGATTGATTCAGTGCCTCTCCATTCACTTCGTGCTCCTCGTGGAGTGTGAGCATAAACAACTCCACTTGCAACTCTTCTGACATTTGCATTCTCCATGCTGGACTACTGGGCCACGTCCTGCTGTTTAGAGGAGTAATGACATCCTGTTAGCCGTCTCACCTCCCTGCTATGAGCTCAGTCCTGGTATTTGGGCCCCTGGCTATGGCTTTCATGTCTAAGATACATAGGAAGACAGCACATCTCCCGCACATCCGTCCTCACTTGTAGCGTGTGTGTAGGTGTGTGTGTGTTTGTCTGTGTAATATATAGTTGTATGTTTTACATGCTTGTGTGTTTTCCATAACGTAGCAGGATTGTAATAAAAAGTTTTTAGCAACAAAAAAATTATAATAATAGTCGTACCAGCTGGGATGATCTGGGGACAAACATCTGCTTTGGAGGGAAGGTTTAGAGATGAGCCATCCAACACACACGCACACACACGTTCACACACGCAGGCGCACACACACACACACACACACACACACACAACACACACACACACACACATGCAGGCGCATGCACAGACACACACACACACATTCATGCACGCAGGCGTACACACACACACACACACACACACACACACACACACACACACACACACACTGGCCAGCTGGCCAAAATTAGTTGGTGGTGTTCGTTTAAATATTGTGAAACTGTAGATATAATATGTTGGAGCCATTCTTGGAAATATGCTATTAAATTAATTCTAGGAATGAATTCAAATAATTTATCTAGTGGTCTTTAAAGTCATGTTTTTATTTTCCTTAGTAACTACTTGTGTACCTAACAACTTGAATCTGTTGTCCAACAGAGCTCAAACAACAAGCAAGTAGGCCAAGTAAAGAACAAATATATAAATACATTTATTCATATATATATATATATAGGCCTATTATACTTTTTTGTGTTGTATTTAGAGGTGTTATAGATGCAAAACAGAATCGGCCAGCGACCTTTAGAACTGAGCTCTGGTCCTTATTAAGTGTCTTTTAATAAGTGTAATTAACCCAGTGTCAGTTCCTTAGTTCACCAACATTGGGATACTAAATTGGAAATGTGTATCATTTTACAAATTATATTTTAACGTGCAGTTTACAATTCATGTCCTGTATGCCTATGTATGCTTTTACATAATTCATTGTGTTTTCCGATGCATTTACCTCACCAAGAGAGACAAGCGCATAATCCAGCCCTGCCTGCCGTGTGAAAGGGAGGATTTGCGTCATCCTGACTTGGGGGACATTCGTGTCGTCAGTTTGTTCTGCTGATGTCTGGCGTTTACATCTCCTTGCGTTCGTCCTTTGCATCAATTGTTTGCATTCACGCATTTCCTACGCTGATTTCCACACTTTGGATGGATCGATATTAGCGGTAAGAAGAAAATTGAGCAGCTATTGTTGTGTGCGTCAGAGTGTTATATGTTGTATTGTCGTTCATTACACATTGTTGCACATTTTATTTAAAAGAAAACCTGCATACTTCATGTATTGTATAGCCCACCTTTCTTAGGTTGTTTAGATGAACGTGGGCCAGCAATACTTTTGTGAAGTTCCCCTATCTTGTGAAAATGTCAATATGCAAAGCAGCCCATGCAGTGAAAAGAAACGACCTGAAACAGGATCTCAAATCAGATAGAAGAGGTGAACCTGTAATGCGAAAACATAATGGGGAAAGTTTAAAACTATTCAGCATTTCCTACCGTTGACGAAAGTCAGCCTACTTTGTTCGAAATCGTACACCTTTTTTCTTTTTCATTTGAAACACAGTCTGAAAAATAAGTATTAAGATGTTTGAAACGCTCTAATACACCTAAAATTGACCAGAATTCCGTGCAATATACAGTAATGTAACGCTGCCATCTACTGGTACTTTGTTGGTACTACACGATGAACGTTAATTCATTTCACCAAGTGAGCGTATTGTGTCACGTTTTACAAATCAACAACATAACCAAACCAACCAAAACCCTTTTTTTCTTATTGTGACATACAAACTAATGTTCTGCAACAGAGCCAAGGATTGTATAGCGACACACAAGGAACCACTTTTGAGAAGAATTCCCCAGCCTTCAGAATGCATGGGCATTACGCTGGTCTCCAGCTGATCATGGGACATCTGCTTCTCTCGTGCTTGGGTGAATCTGGTGCCAGTGATCCCAACCACTTCTTCTACCAAGACTTCCTCAATCTCAATGGAAATGGCAATGGAGAAAGTATGCACTCGTGTTACTTACCAAATGCTTGTATGCAAGCAAGCAGACATAACCAAATTACTAGCAGATGCATATTAGTTGTCCACTCATAATTCAACTTTGAATAATACAGGTTGTTGTTGTTGTTGTTTAACACTGTGTTTATAACTCAATGGCGTACATTTTGCCTCCTAACTCCGAACAGTCCATTTCAGTGGTGTGAAGCTGTATGTGGACACCGATCAGCAGGCTGTGCTTCCTGTGCGTGGAGGAAATACCACCCTGCCGTGCAGGTACTGGTATGACCCTGAACTCAGCACCCCACGGAGGGTCCGGGTCAAGTGGTCCTGGCTGCCTGCCACTGGAGGCCAAGAGGAGGAGGACGTGCTGGTGGCTATCGGACCACGCAGCCGAAGCTTCGGTGACTTCAGGTTATTGGTTGTTGTTGGCTATCATCAACATTTATCATTTTTTTCTATTGGGGGGTTTGTATTGCCCTGGTTGTTTGTATGTACTTTTTCAATCCCGCTAAAACTGTAGCAAAATAAATTGCCACATTACTAGAAATAGCATGCAGAGTAGAATGTACAGTGTTGATCTATTGAACACATACGAAAAGCCCTGGTGGTGGACGGTTTGCTCACTCAAACTGAAGATAATTGATGAAAAAAAACATTTGACACAACACAATAGTCTACCTTTGTGTCTGACCTGTTTTCCCATCTGTCTGTCTGTCTGTCCACCAGGGGCCGGGTGCACCTCAGACAGGACTTCCCGGGAGATGCTACCCTGGTGATGAGCGGGCTCCAGCTGAATGAATCGGGGCGCTATCGCTGTGAGGTGGTGGACGGGCTAGAGGACAGGAGTGCTGTGGTTGATATGGAGTTGCGAGGTGGGTCCACCCCTGTACTTTCACACTACTGACCTGGGACTACTAGTACATGCATCCTCAGCAGTGGCCATTTAAGCATGATATTTCTAGTGGGGCAGTGTGCTCTATGTGTGTGTAATACATGTAATACAGTTTGTTTTTCTACGACCTTCGTAATGGAGCACTAAACGATCCGACCGACCCCTGTCCCTGTCCGCTTGACCATATCCCCAGCTTGAATAATGGATACATCTTCTGGTCTGTGTGGCCCTAAACGTTTCATTTCTCATGTCTCCTTCAAAGGCAGCATACTAAATCTCGACATTAACACAAAATCATTTGAATACTCGTCGTCTTGTCATGTTCTATCTGGTTTATTTTGTGCTTTGGGACTTTTCCCGCAGTGTCTTGTCATCAGTTTGTGACATAAGGCACAAACTTTCATGCCCCTCTGACCAATGCAATCTCCTCCCCTCCGACAGAATGGCACAGAACTACGAGAACAAATCCAAAAAAGAAAACTACGTTTATTATGCTTTATTTGAACATTAAATCGCTGTTGTATATTCGATAAGAGGTATTTGTGTCACACAACAGTCTATGGGTGTTAAGAGTTTCGTGCACAACATCGCCACCTCTGCAACCAGCAGTACACAATGATCCAAAATCATTCACCATCATCAGTTTCCAACTCTGTAACCTCTTATGAGTCTGTTTTCTACCAGATATTCTCAGTGTGGACCCAAATGATTATTACTACTATTCGTGCTGTTTTTATCATATACATGTTACTTATAGTGATTATAGTGTTTACATCGTAAGTAGTTATTGTATAACATGTGTCCATGTGTCTTAATAACCACGTGCTCTCTTCCATCCAGGTGTGGTATTTCCCTATCAGCCGCCTCAGGGCCGTTATCATCTCAACCACCAGGGGGCGCGCCAGGTCTGTGAGGAGCAGGACTCCACCCTGGCCACCTTCGACCAGCTTCTCCAGTCCTGGAAGGAAGGCCTTAACTGGTGCAACGCGGGCTGGCTGGCAGATGGGACGGTCCAGTACCCGATTACCCAGCCCAGGGTGCCCTGCGGGGGGCACGGCCTGGCCCCGGGGGTCCGCAACTACGGCAGACGGCACCACCACAAACACCGCTATGACGTCTTCTGCTTCTCCTCCTCCATCCATGGTGAGATGGCTCTCTTAGAGCTCAGTTCACTTTCAGGGACTTATTTTTTTGCTGTGAACGGCCTGCAAAGTACTGGTGATGTCAAATCATTTCATGGTGGTATTTGGTTTAATGGCAGCATGATCATGGGAAGACACCCTGGCAGCATGTACCAGCATGTCTGATATTAACAAAACAAAGATAGAGGGGAGGGACCGTCGTGGAGACTGTTTTGGGTTGGCCATGGCCATATTGCACATATCCTCATACTTATTGACACATCACACGTATTCTTAAAACACTTTCTTTCTCATATCTTCTATTGTTAATTTGTCATTTACATTTATTTATATTTCTTGTTTTTGCAGCACCTGCCTGTCTTTGTCCTTATGTTTATTTGTTATGTGCCAACGAACCAAGGCAAATTCCTTGTATTTTAACAGATACTTGGCAATAAAAGCGTTTCTGATTCAGATTCTGAACAGTTGTGTCATGGGGTGAGAGACTTGCTGGACGGCAACTGGTCGGCACTGTGGTGCAGTGGGTTAGCACTTGACCATCGGTCCCTGTCTCTGAGGACCGAGAACAACACACTACAGTTGTTTTGTCCATCAGTGCTACAGTTTTAGACAACAGAAGGACTACTGTGTATCTAATCTTAAGTCTTGTTGTTCCTCAGGGGAAGTCTACTACCTCCCGCACCCAGACAAGCTGAACCTGACAGAAGCTCAGGAGGCGTGTCGAGATGACGGAGCCCAGATAGCCAAGGTGGGTCAACTCTACGCTGCCTGGAAATTCACCGGTCTGGACCGCTGTGACGCAGGCTGGCTGTCGGACGGCAGCCTCCGCTATCCCATAATAACTCCCCGGAAAAACTGTGGTTCCTCTGAGCCCGGGGTGCGAAGCTTCGGATTTCCACCTCCCCAATACAAGCATGGCGTTTACTGCTTCAAATCTGCAGATTAAATACAACATATAGAAAACCACTCGTTCATGGTGGCAGATATGTCACGCCAGATTAACAGTGCAGTAAGAGGTACTCCAACCTATGATACAGGCATGTCAGAGCATCAGGTATCTATGAAGATACCTCACATAGAGTCAAGCATAAAAGAAAATCAACTACGTTTTACATTAAGGAGCATAATTTTGTATTTACATTAAGATGTAACCGTTGTTTATACCTCATTGTTTTGTATCTATTAGTAATGTTTTTTACTAATAGACTAATAGTTTTTTTTGTAATCTGTGTCACTTTTTTTCTCTACATAATACTTTGACGATCTGATGTTTAATGTGTCAGTGAGAGAAATGCCTTGGTGAAATGTCAGACGAGTATCTCAAAAACAAATCAATTGTCTGGCATTTACTCCTATGTACTCCACTTCATAATATTCTAGGTATTGTTAATGGATTTGTCACCAAAAAACTAAATGACTATTTTTATATATTACGAGAACAGGGTACAACCCAATACATTGCGTTTCAGATGCTTTTCAGCCAGAAGGTGGCAGTAGTTACAATGACAGCAAACGTTGTACATTCCTTGTTTACCGACCTGTCTGTCCGGATCTGACCTGTCTGTCTGGATCGTAGACTGTATAAAATAGGGCTGGATGGATGGATACGGACAGATGCCATGACAATCATCTTACTATAATGCATTTCTTGTATTTTGTTTAACTAAAGCCATGATAGACTTTACGCCATATTTATGTAAAACACAAAACAGCATGTGCTGTATTGAGAGTGTTGCACTGCTCGGTTAACTGCTCTTACACGGCAATAAAGAACAACTAAATGTAATAAGAAAAGACTTTGACAACAAATGTTACCAACCAAATACTTTTCATTCACTTTCATTCACTCATTTTTACTTGCTGTGAAGGGCACTGGATAATACCATCTGTTGACTCTGTTAATGCGTGTGGAATTCTGTTGCAATGTGTGTGTGTGTGTGTGTGTGTGTGTGTGTGTGTGTGTGTGTGTGTGTGTGTGTGTGTGTGTGTGTGTGTGTGTGTGTGCGTGCGTGCTTGCGTGTGTGTGTGCGCGCGCGCGCGTGTGTGCGCGCGTGTGTGTGTGTGTGTGTGTGTGTGTGTGTGCGTGCGTGTGTGTGTGCGTGTGTTACTAAAATACAATAGGCCTATTATGGAAATGTAACCTCTACCAGCAGGTGGCAAGTAGATCCAATATTCATCCCAAAAGTAAAGTGAACGAACAAAATGAAATGATAAAATGTGCGCTATTATTTACTGTTGTACATTCCACGTAGTCGATGCATCTGCTATGCCCACCACAGGGAGCCCTTCACTCGGCTCTGGCTCTACAAACTAGTAGTTACGCCGGTAAAGACGGCAGAGAAATACAAATACAAACGGCGGCTGAAAAGAGAAAGTGTTTCACTTGACTGCAGCGGGGTCACGGGGAGTCACGGGGTCTAGCCTACTACTCCTTTTCCCTGTAAAACAAAACAATGGATGCTGTCAGCAATACCTAAATATAACCAGTGTGAAGAATGATGCCGCAAATATGAAGAAAACAAAAAAGGCCTGCAGACAAAGTAGGCCTACCTGACTTCCAGTATGCAATTTAGTTTCCATAAAACAAGTAATAAAATGAGTGTTGATAGACTACTAGGTAATTAGTATTATTATTATTATTAATAGTAATAATAAGAAGAATAGTATTAATAATAATAATAATAATAATAATAATAGTAGTAAGTAGTATTATTATTAATAATAATAATAACAACAATAATAATAATAACAATATTATTATTATTATTATTATTATTATTAATAATAATATTAATATTATTATAAAATCCATTCATAGAAGACGCATTTCACCCCCCAGTAGGTTCTTTCTCAAATTCAAGTTCTATCTTAGATTCATTTTTTCACTTAAAAAAAACCCCTAACCCTGAAAGTAAATATGTTCCTTTTGGCTCGTGCTTTGTTAAACATATTTGGTCGTTGAATAATACTCTCAGGCGGCTCCTCTGTGATTGTGTCCCCTTTTTAAGCCATTGTATAAGCCTACAGGCAATCCCCGTGTTCGTAGAAACACATCGTGCAGTGATGAAGAGAAAACGTTTTTCCACGGAGTCACGGATGATTGACACAATGCAGCGTGCAGGATATGCTTAATAAAGCATTTATTAAACATTGGAATACAACTGTACTCAGAAAATCACATGGCAGTCAAGTGGAAAGTGATTCAACAATGGTGGAAGTGGAATGACTTGGGGGAAAAAATGATTTTAATATTAACAAATAGGTGACTTGGTAAGATAAACACCTTTCTCCTGAATGGCAAAAAACTATGCTAGAATGAATCCAGTCACAAATAGATGTATCCCCATAGCTGAGGTTATTGATGTATCCTCCTCCCCATAGCTGAGGTTATTGAGGGAGGAGTAAACCGCAGCCTAAGTGATATTTTGGAATAACCTCGGTAAAACCGTATGGCATTGGTTTGGACAGTTTAAAACAACAACAAAAAAAAAAGAGTTGTTGTCTAGTACCATGTTGATGACAGCCCTCAGATGTGAAGTGGGTTGTTTATCTTGGAGAGAAAGCCATGCTTTATTTTTTATAGGGGCCATATTAAAAACCTTGATAATGCTGATAAACAGGGTACGGGAAAAGTATTAAAAGGGGGAACTGAACTAGGGGGAAGAATATATCTTGTATATATATATATATAATAGAATAGGCTATACAATAATCGACTCAATAGAATCAAGGTGTATGTTTATTTTAACTTAAAATTACATACCATAAAACATCTGCTTCAAAGAAAGAATGTAACCAATTATGTGTGGGTTTTTAAGTGCGTGTGGGGGAAAAAAAAATGTGTTGGTGAAACCTTATGCGTGAAGCAGTCTTATTCATGCATGGGTGAAACAGGCTTGGGCAGGGAACCAAGTGAGGGCCAACAAAATAAGGCTCAGTGATTGGCTCCTGGGTTTTGTTCCCGCAGTCCAGAAGTGTTTATATAGCCAATCGTGGCACGCCGTGGAGTATGTGTAAGAAGGAAGGCCGGCCTGAAGGTCCTCTTTTGGTGGAAGACCGCAAGGAAGTGACATCGTCCAGCTTTCACCCGACTCTACAATGGAGGAATTAAGTAGTTGACGTTTCCTGTAACCTTCTCTTTTTAAGCGTTCTTCCGTCTGATCACCGTGTCCCGAACGGAAGTTCATCGGTCCCGTGTCATTGACGTTTTTTTCCCGGGAATTTTCAGTCCTTTCACGATCCAAACATGAAAATCATAATCGGCATTGGCGGGTAAGTCCTATGAATGGGAATAGGCCGCGTGGAACGCGCTCGGCGATCGGCCATCGAGTGGCCAAATCTATCGTGTTACCTTAAAAAAATATGTTTATATTATCCTTTTTTTTTGTATACATTTCCTCTTACCACGTTGAAATCAGCCCCTAATTGGGGTCCGATTCCGACAGGAAATGACCAGGCTAAATGGTGGGAATATGGTTTAGCTGACTAAGCTACGCGGTGCATATGGGCGGCGTGACGTGTGGCCGACCTTTGTCACAAGATGTATGTCGTTCGTGGCCGTGTGGAGTTTAATAACGATGTATGTGTCAAGTGCTTAAACGATGTATGTTTACCGTTGCTTTTTAAAGGGTAACCAACGGAGGGAAAACCACCCTCACCAACAACTTAATCAAGAAGCTCCCCAACTGCTGCGTTGTGCACCAGGATGACTTCTTCAAGGTGAGTTTCGCATAGCTCTCTTTTAGTTTTCTAGATGTGCAGAGGCTATTCAGACAGTGCAAGTAACTGTTAATGCTTGTCTAGTGATTCTGAACGAATTGCCTTATGCTGACCTATGTAGCCTTCATGTTAATGTGTAGGCCTACACATAAAACCATTGGAATGTGCCCCTTTAGTAGAGCCCTCCTTGTGGCGGATTGTAGTACTATTGGAATGTACCTGGGTACATCTCATCCATGTATGTTTCAGCCCCAAGATCAGATTGAAGTTGGTGAAGATGGCTTTAAGCAGTATGATGGTAAGCCCAGGTCTTTATGGAAGGGTTTTGTGTGTTGGGCAATCGCTGCATGTTTCATAAGGCATCAGACCAGCTCTCCACCGTTGCTCACACCTTGTGTTTGTATATGCTCCCTTTTTTATCTTCCCCCCCCCCCCCCCCCCCCCCCCCCCCCCCCCCCCCCCCCCCCCCCCCCCCCCCCCCTCTTCCCCCCCCTCCCCCCCCGGCCCTCCCCCCCCCTCCCTCTCTCTCGCTCTCTCTCCCTCCCTCCCTCCCTCTCTCTGTCTATGCCTCTCTCATGTCCTTGATAGAACCGGGGGGCTGTGTCTCTGGGGGAAGTTAGAGCCTCCAGCAACACACCAGCCGGCCCTAATGA
>OOFB01024052.1:0-13981 GCA_900323305.1 Trachyrincus murrayi
TAAATACACAACAAATACACACACACACACACACACACACACACACACACACACACACACACACACACACACACACACACACACACACACACACACACACACACACACACACACACACACACACACACACACACACACACACACACACACGGGATGCAAACACAAGTGCATCAAACACAACGTGTTTGATGCACTTGCACTTCTAGAGCGCTGCAGTCACTGATAAAGATAACTCCGGCTTTTCAGACTACATGAGGGGCCAGAGGGTCACCTCACCATTTCCCTCCTTTGCCATGTCTTTCTCTGATGCAAAGCTCTGCTGCTTACACAGTCTGCTGCACGCACAGAGGTGAGGGCTTGTGTGGTCAAAGGTAAGCGAGAGAGAGTACAGGAAGGTTGGGAGAGAGCGTGGGGGAGAGGGAGGGAGACTTGAGTAGGTAAGTAAGAGGGAAAAACAAAAACATTATGGGGTGTGTATGGGGCATGTGTGACTATGACTGCGATGTTTAAGAGGTGCAGTGTAGTGTGGTGACTGCTGTGCATGGTTCCTTCTGTCGGTGTTCCTTCTGTCGGTGACCGAGTGACTGTCCGTCACTCGGTCCGAGACACTATCTGCGGGGCTGTCAGCCCATGTAATGGCCCTAGACACCCGGCTCCAGCAGAGGCATTTGAATTTGATGTGCAGACACCCCAGAATGAACTGCCTCGGTAATGCATTGGGGTGCATCAGAGGTTGCGTTAGGAATTCATATTGCTGACCGGCCATATAAAAAAAAAATGATCCAAAAAATGATGATGATGATGGTTTATCGGACATACGATGATTACGATGTAAACCAAAAATATATAATAAAATTGATGTTTATAATAATAATAATAATCATAAATATATATATATATATAGGCAGAGAGAGAAAGAGAGAGAGAAAGAAATGACAAAGAGTCATGTGTCAAAGATTGATCGACGAGTGCCACTGTGCCACCACAAAGCTGTTACAACGTCCCCAAAGAGAGATCTTCAAATCCTCATTCACTCAACCTAATATCATCTCAGCTGCAGACACTGTTGTCTTACTGTTATCTTACTGTTGTCTTACTGCTGTCTTACTGCTGTCTTACTGTTGTTTTACTGCTGTCTTGCAGATCAAAAGTTGTGTTTAGTGAGACCTTTTATCGCGTTTAACTTAAAATGCATTGGCGTGACTGGCGCCAGTATGTTTATTTTGTAATCTATTTAGTTGTCTGCATAACAAGGCAGTCGACAACTCGACGGATGCAATGTCTTTATTTGATGTTAACGTTCACTATACCAACCCTCACACTAGTCTTGCACGAGTCGCGTCATTTGGAAGCGATCACTCAGCGGCGTCAGACGTGGTTGATGTGTCTTGTCTACAGGAATGCAGTTGTGGACTGCTGTTCTACTGTAATGTTCTTCCTTCTTCATTGTGTCTTCAAGTTCAACTCTATTTTAAACACGAACGACGAGTTAACCTTGAAAACACAGATCACAGAAACATAAAGAAGAGAGGTAAGAAAGAGGGACTCTACCCAGAGGAGACAAGAAGAATCCCACAAGATCTACAAGGAGGAATAGGAAGTAGTTTGGGATAGATATAGAGAGACAAGAGGCAGACGGACGGAAGGAAGGAGGAATGTCCTGGTCCATGTGTTCTCTGGCTGCATTAGATCTCCCTCTCTTTCAACATGCCCACCTGCTCCTTGGGGCTAAAAATACATTTTCACATTGAAACATTGGGCGATATCTTTTTCACTAACACTAACACAGCTGATTTTCCTGGATCGACATATCACTCCAAAAATGCATCCATATCATTTACGTATTCATGTATTCAGCTGGCTCTTTCTTACGCCATTAGTGATGACCCCACACACAAAGACACACTGCAGCTCACACGTCTCCCTTTCATCTGTGTGTTCCTGCTATAGTGAGGATAGTGATTCATTTAAGCTATGCCACATTTATTGATACTAAATCCAAGCATTGGATATACTGTATATATACCCATATCGTATTTATATATGATGTCCATAGATCTCATCTTCATAACCTCATAAACATACATATTATGTGAAAATCCTTAGTGTGCAATTGATGAAAAATAGGCCACAGTGTACTACAGGCAGCTCCTTGAAAAAAACCTGTTATCTTTTTTCTGAAAGAACTAAGTCATCAAAGCTAATGTGACGTTTCTTTGTTGCGGCTGAAAGATGGCTTCTTTCCCCACGCAAATCTACCAAAATATGTATTTACAGAATGAAAAACAGCGTGGACTGAATAATCTTGTTCTCCTTGTCAAAACGACAGAGACGCGAGATCTTACAAGATTCATAACAGAAACACATTGTGAGCATCGTGTAACGCAAGCCAAAGACTAGACATCTGACAGACATCAGAGGCTTCTCGTACGTTTCAGACAGGGCCGATATCTGCCCACAACATCTGCCTTCTAATCATTCTCTGGACCCCCAGCTGTGCATAGCCACTTGCCTTTATGGAAGTAATCAATGAAAATGAAATGCAACATTAGGGAATCCTTAATCCCTTAATTATTATTTTTTAATAATAATGTAAGAAATATAAACGATGTAATAAATATAAGTACTATTCATGAATAGTACTCTTCTCGGTATCCGTTACTCTCCCAACCCCATGCATATTTCAGCAGCGTGCAGCTCATTCCAAGACCAGCTTATTGTGACTCTACTGCCAAATCATCACCTGTGTCCTTGCTCTTGCATGTCTCTCTCTCTGTCCCACCGATCAAGCCTGCTCTTCAGCAGAACATGTGGAGACAAGGACCGGCTGGTCAGTTATTGTCTAAGTTCACCGTGTTCACCATGACCGACTCTCCCTCCTGCATCTATTGTTTTTCTCACAGTCAATTCTTAATTTGAATAGAATGTGTTCTGTTTATTAACGGCTCATTATTATCTCATACACGAGTCTTTCCTGCAACTATCCTTTGTCATCACAGGTGATCAAACAAATCCTTTCAATTTATTTTTCACATTTGTGCGAGTAGTTCTCTTTTCACGTTAGCACAAGCAATATTTTTAGTCACATCCACAATGGGCTCAGTTTAAAGGCCCTGCTTCTAGGGCTGGGCAATAATTAAATATGATCCTTTATTGTCTTTGAATGGAAAGATATCAAACTTACAGACTAAATTGATTATGAGGAAAATATATGGCCAAATAATATGGCCATATGATCAAAATATGAGGTTTGGAACATCAGAGAGAAAGGAAAACTCTTACTCTGATACCATACTTTACATTTCCATATACTTAAATCTAATGACTGGGTATTTGGAATTCATAAGCATATTGAGATCTTTATCGATATCATGTAAAATTCCCCATGATTATTGTGATAATATATTTTCCATATGCCTATAGCCCTGGTCTTCTGATCATTTATGGGAGTTTGTGTTCTCCCATAGAAATGATGAAAAACTGTGAGTTTGATTGATTCATCAGCAGGTGACAAAATATACCAGAAATCGGCAAGGGGCTTTTATTAATTTACCACATGGTGGAGGCACACAGCTTTCCATCACAAAAACAAGCTTGTCTCTGTAACAATGACAAAAAAAAAAAAAAAAAATATATATATATATATAATTATTATTTTTACAATTGTCCGTCAAAGAAAAGGCATAACGTATCATAACACAGATCAGTTACTATTTTTAATACATATTAAAATATATAATATGTCAATATGCAAACACCATCTAAGAATGACTATGGATAAAAAGTGTATCCACTTTGCCTCTCTGTGCTCAGACCCAAACACAAAGCCTTTGTGGTGAGCACAAAGGGGCAAATTCAGTTAAGCCACAAACAAATATAGCAGCCGTTCTCCTTCCAGCCCCTGGTCAAATTCAAACAGGCCATTTATTTCCCCAAGAAGAACACGAGTTAAGTCATCACAATCAACGAGGTAGTGTGACGCAGTGCTCACTGGAATTGCTGCTTTTGTGTTGTTTTCCAGATTGAGTGAGATTGAATCCACGCCAGCAACAGCCCTGCCTAAGCTAAATGTATTTATTTGTATCCAGGGTATGGACAAGTCAGCAGCAATCAGACACAACTATATTATATTATGTATCATCATTATTCCTTTGTATTATTATTATTATTATTATTATTATTATATAACACACACATACACACACACACACACACACACACACACACACACACACACACACATGCACACCTTTCTATCAACCATCAGCTCAACCATGCCACAGTGGCTGATTCTCGATCATCTCGGTCAGCTACTCGGCTGGGTTCGTAGGACGTGGAATAGACTACAGGTTGTCTGGGGGAACGGATAGACATGGGGTCGACCAGAAATTGAACCAATGTCTTTGGAGAGCTGTTGGTCTCTATGTTCTTAAAACTATGTTGTCAAACTCTGACCATGATTGCCACATCGCAACATAGTTAGTAGTTACAAAAGCAGGCTGTGTCTACCACAACAGGGCATTGCCCATAATATAATAAATATATTATGGGCAATCCGAAGAGGAGTGAGGGGTAGCATAGGAGAGAGGCAATGGGAGGACAGCTTAATCATCGAGTCAGTGTCTCCACTCTGTCGCTCTCTCTCTCTCTCTCTCTCTCTCTCTCTCTCTTTCTATTTCACTCTCTCTCTAGCGCTCTCTTGCCCTCTCTTACTCTCTTTATCGCTGTCTCTTACAGGCTGTGGGCAGCTGTCATGGTGACCTACAGGATGTGGTCACTACTACCCTCTAGCCCTCCTCAATAGGGCCACAATAAAGCCTCTCAGAAAACAGATACAGAAAAGGGGGAAAGTGTGCAAGTGTCAAAAAAAAATGAGACTAAATGATGAAAAAGAGAAATGTGCCACAGAAGAGAACATGTGCGAATAAAAGCTTTGTAATTGAATACAAAGGTAATAAAGAGGGAACATTTGCACCAAATGTCAATCACAAAAGCCTCATTCTGTTCTCTTTCTTACCCCGTTGACCGGATAGGTCTTCCATCCGAGCTCGCCGATCACTGAGGTTGTATCCAGCAGCACAACTGGAACGATAAAGAGAGAGGAGACGCAAATTAGCTCGTTCTCAACACATTTCATGAGATCTTTTGTACACAGAATGACTTTCAAATAAATATGATCAAAATTAATGTAATTGGGGGAAGATCTTTTTGGCATTCCTCAGAGTTATCATGTCATGTTTAGACAGCAACAATGTCCTCCTAATAAGGTCTATACTTTTCCAGTAATATTCAACAGTTATTAAAAGTAATCCGTTATTCGAAAACTTGAAAAAGGTATGTATTCTCCATTTTATATAATTGACAATTTTCTATTTTCTACAGTCAGAGACAGAAGGTTTTATATACAGTATCTACCAAAGAAGTGAAAGTGTAATGAATATGTCAACCCTAAGAAGTAATCATTAAACTAAAACTGAGAACGAGAAATGAGATAATGAAAACAAATGTCACACAGAGAGTAAAAGGAGACAAAACATATCACGGAGCAAACTTAATGTTATAAATAAAGCACCATCTGGTCACCTTGTCAAACATTACACCATATGAGGAATGACATGCAGTTTTTGTATATGTGTGCACAACGAGATTGTTGACTTCTGTTCTAAATGTAGGTAAACAAATGCACCACAGCCATTTCAGAATTCAGCATTGAAACGAAGGAGCTAGCGATAACTGTCTATTCACCCATCCATCCTGGGGGCCTGGATCCCTAGGCGGGATCTGCCCCGGGGTACCGGGGTACCCCCCCCCCCAGTTGATCGTACCTGGTACGCCTCCAAAGGGAGGTAGGGAGGTGTACCAGGAGAAGCTAAAATCGTCCGGGTCTGGAAGAGCTACGCCTCAACTTGGAGATCCTTCCATTAGCTCTTCAGCCAAATCCAGGAGAGTCCTACCTAGATATCCTTTACTCATAGCGTGTGGTCATGGGTGAGGATGAGAACAGATGGCTCAGCTCCCTCTTCCTCACCACCACCACCGTACGGCACAAGGAGAGACCCCCGAGACCGACACTGAATGGCTTGCAACAGTGGCCCCTGTGTCTCATACTCCCACAGGACCTCTCACAAATACTCAGATCAGAGTTCCAGATCAGGCAGGCCTTCCCAATCACCCCAGTCAAGATCACTGCCCCGTCATAAGGCAGAACATGAGCCATGCCCACCTTCTCTAAGAAGGCTGAATACTCCGAACTGCTGGTGGGTGCATATGCAAACATAACAGTTTTCTTCCCTGCAACTCAAAGTCACAGAGCGACTCTCCACCGGGACAAACTTCCAGCAGCCGACCTGAGGTCCTGTGAGTATCCCACTCTGGTCCCAGGCCCCTCACCACGGGCAACTCCTGGTGAGTCGGACAAAGAACATTGATTCCACCACCAACCCTGTGCATTGAGGTGAGCCCAACTATAGTTGGTACCCATTTACATTTACATTACATTTAGGGCATTTAGCAGACGCTTTTATCCAAAGCCACTTACAAGTACTTAACTATTTCAGGGACATTCCCCTGGAGCAACTCAGGGTTAAGTACCTTGCTCAGGGGTACAATGGTGGCAGACCCGGGGATCGAACCCATGACTCCTAACTGTTCCTTACCCACTAGACTACCACCACCCCCCCCCCCCAACATCCAAGGAGCAGTTTATGTTTGTCCAGAGCCCCTAACACTGCTCTGTACGTCCCTGCAGTTGTTCTGTGTCTTGGGGCTATGCCCAGTGAGGATGCACGGGATACCCAGCCGTGAGTTCTGGTTGACTGTGCCTGCCTCTGTATGAGACCATTTCCATTCTAGACCGCTCCCGTGCTCATTTATGACCAATCAGGGCATCTCTTCCCTGATTAGTTTGGGGAATCCACCTTGACTCTCAATCACATGCACACACACACACGGTGTCCTAGCTCCACACAGGTGAATGCAACACTTCTCAATGACGGAGAAACCTAGGGAGGGAGGGAGCAGAGAGGGACGGGCCGTTTTTCTGGGGTTGTTCATTTTCTAAATCTTGCTCTCTTCTGCTCTTTCTCTTTACAACTCTCAAATCTTACCTACGGCAACTTCATCTGTAAATTAAAAAAATATTCTGTATTTGGTGCCCCTAACCCCTCCTAAGGACGTCTTCTGGAAGTACATATATATCAATGCTATATGGGCTAGAATCTGTGTCAAGTCCAAGACAGGAGGGCAACTACTGCTGCTGGTGCCAGTCAGCCATGTTAATTGACACCATTACAGGCTGGTCAGTCCCTGCCTGGTCTCACAAGGGACCGAGGGATAATTAGACCCTTCCTCTAGCGCTGTTGCTAAGCATGCAGCGCAACCTGCCGTCAAATACAAACTAATTTGTCTAAGCCAGACGGAAACAAAGAAGGGAGAATGATAAAGAAAACCAATGAGACGAGAGAGACGAAAGTGAGGTTTTGTAATTGAATGGGGGGTGTGGGTGAATTCATGTTTCTATGCTTTTGACTGCATCTTCGTGTGATTTCTGATTATGCACTTTAGCATGTTAGTTTAGTGTTAGTTTAACTAAACTCGACATGCACTTCGGTGCAAATAACAATTTATGAATGCACGTTTGTCTACATAATGAAAAGATTTGTCTCAATATGTGACAGCGGCTCTACATCATTCCTCAAACATGCTCTTTCCCTTCGTCTCTCCGACTGCGTCTCTTGCCCCCTTCCTTATGTATACTCCACCCAGAGTGAAAACATCTGGACAATTGACTGTGTATAAAAATGTTTTTGCATCCATATTGTATGTGTGATATTTGTCTAGATTTGTCAAATTTGACATGGCACTAATTTACAATATAAATGTGGAGCCTTAACATTTTCTGCAGATCGGTCATGTTGCCTGATTGATTTTTCTTTTTCTGTGGCAACAAATTGATAGCAAATATATGACCTGCTGCATCGCCAGCAGTGAGCTTGTAACATGAAGCCCTAACAAGCCAGGCGGACATCAATAAGATCTTCTGTTCTTTGTTTCTGATGGATATTGTGGATCTCTACAGCAGTCCATCAGACCATGTGTGCCTTATTTAAAACAGCTGATGTCCCTAGTCAGATGTCCTGCCAAAGTTACAGCCACAATCTTGTAAAAGTGATTCTCATGAACCGTGAAACAGGAACATTTTTGAATAACTTTATATAACAGAATGGCCCTCAGAGGACTGCTGGGAGGGTTTGTATGGTTGTGCATTTGAAGTGAATCTCTTTTGTACACAAGCCACTATATACTATTGTTAGTAGGTTATACCTTAAAAGAAATAAGTGATTACAAGGTAGAAAACAAAGTAGACCACAGAAGGATGACTTCTGAAGAACCCTGTGGTTGAGGGTTTGGCGATTTTGTCGAACTGAGGTTGGATTTAAGCCTACAATTGTTATTTTCCATCTAGTCATTGCCCTACTCCTTCCATCACCATGCGCTATTTCTTGGTGCGAAAAGCCAAAGTAGCTGCAATCCGCATGGCGCAAATGAACGTGTGTGTATCCTGCGTAACGACCAGTGTGTTCAGCAGCGATCGTATCGTATCGCCTGCGCATGAATATAAATGAGCATATAATGATTTGCGACGAAGGAAATACCCGTGTACTTCATCCAATATAGGGGCGAGTTCAATAGCAGGTGCTGAAGTGCACCAACAAAAAACTGTCTCACAAAAAAACTGTCTCACACCCCTCAATCATTCAAACTGTGCCACAGAAAGAAACCGCGCGGTGAGACTGCAGAAGTATTGAACCCAGAAAACAATATCATAAAACCCGGAGGTATAAAACCCGGGTAGGCCTACAGAGTCCCAGGACAATCAATATCAACATGTCGCACCTGACGCACAGCCTCCGATAGACCAGGCCTATGTAACTTGTAACTATGCCTATTAATGTAGGCTGTAAAGGTAAACCGACTGTAGCCTATTATACTATAATAGTATTATTAGTATTATTATAGTATTAATATTGCATTCATCTAGCATTGTGCAATAGTTAAAATGGGTCCATAGCAATATTGTTTTTAAACTGAAACTTCTCTTGGACGCATTGCGCGGAATGTCATCCAAATAGGTCCTATTATTTTACCTCTTGTGTAGCTCAAATTTGTATGTATATATATATATATATATATATATATTTTTTTTTTTTACCACATAGTAGGCTAGGTTATACCAAGACGTGTAAGTAATAATCTTACAGAAAAGTAAGTGGCTATAAGAAAACTAGGCCCACTACAACCCAATAATAATACTACTCAATTGCCCTAAAGTAGCCAATAATTGTGTAAAAAGAAAACAAAGACCACACACACACACACACGCACGCACACACGCACGCACACACACACACACACACACACACACACACACACACACACACACACACACACACACACACACACACACACACACACACACACACACACACACACACACACACACACACACACACACACACACAAACACACACACGCTACAATACAACTCACCTTGGTTACTGAGACTTGAACGACTGAAGAAAATCCCAACGAACAGCGAAACAAGGATGCAGACTTTTCCAAGACGCATGTCTGCAGCGACATCCACGGGTGTTAGGAGCAGGTCTGTTAGGAGCGGGTTTGTTAGGAGCAGGTGTGTTAGGAGCAGGTCTGTTAGGAGCGGGTTTGTTAGGAGCAGGTGTGTTAGGCGCAGGTCTGTTAGGCGCGGGGTTGTCCGAAGTAGTAGCCGTGGTTCGACGGGCACATCCAGCAGTGCGCACCGCGTCGCTTCTCCTCCGACCTTATATTTGGCATCTGCAAGTCCCCCAACACGCCGCGGAACAAGGGATGAAACGCGTTACTACCTGGTGCTGCTGCCGCGGGACATCGGCGAAAAGTATCCGAAATGAGAAGAAGAATAAGAAGAAGAACGTAGAAAGTCTCGCAAGCGTAGCGTCCGAGTAACCTGCGACATTAAAACATATTTACGCACACAGCTTTATAAGATTAAAACAACTTTGAAGTAGGCCTACTGAAGACCTACTCAAGTGTAGATTTGGGATCCTTTTCACAAAAGAGTCCGGGCAAATTGGAGTTGAGTCTGACAGTTCGCTTCCCCACTGCAGCATCGTAGGTCGGGCACAAGGAGAGACTCCGAGCAGACGGAGAGGAGGCAGCAGTGGTTGTGAACGGTGCACATCTGTGTTTGATGCTCTCGGCACTAGAGGGGGTTAGCCGACAACACAATGGCGTGCGTGCACGTGTGTGTGTGTGTGTGTGTGAGAGAGAGAGTGAGTGATGTGTGCTCTATCCATTAGAAACCCATCAATTTGTGTGGCATTCGGATTGAGTTTTTTTATTTTTTCCCAACAAAATCAGGCATCGCCAACTTTGACTGTCAGAAATCACGGATTAGCCTCATTCAAAAAAGGGACAACTTTAGGCTGCTCCAAAAAGTGTATTAAATAGAAACAGAAGGAGTACAATTAATAATATAGCCTACACAACGCTGTATAGTCGTTATTAAATAACAACTGGGCATTTGTTAAATAGGCTATTGACTTCACACATTAGACCAGGGATATTGACTAGCAGCAGACATTGTCTTGGAGTGGTATAACCCAGGCAGCGTTGCCATGCGGCCAATGTCAGCCAATATTAGGGAAGGTCTTGTTCTCATCTCCATGGACATCTCACAGTTGGTACGTCAAGGGCCCCTCACACTCCAATTCCCTTTACATACACTCAGAGGTGACACACACGCACGCACGCACGCACGCACGCACACACACACACACACACACACACACACACACACACACACACACACACACACACACACACACACACACACACACACACACACACACACACACACACACACACACACATCTAAACACAGCAAAGCTGCCACAGCGAGATCTAGTCAAACAGGGCCACAGCAATAGCCGCCTGTCAGCAAAGGAGAAGTAAATACATCAGCATCAAACACGGTCACAAGCACTTAGTTCCCAGCCGATCGCCGGACAATGAAGAGAGGCTGCCAAACAGCTCCGGGAGCTCATGATGTGTGCGGCTGTACCGTGGCGTGGCAGTAGCTAGCAGCTCGTACACGTTGATCTTGGAAAGAGGGCCCCGCTCAGCCCAGAAATGGACCAACCCATTAATGTCAGTGCAGATGTATGGCACTATAAAGTAAAAGTGTAAAAGTGTAACGTAGGCCTACACATAAATGTTATGGCGCTTTGCAGCAAATAAAAGGGCTTTTGAATTGTATTGCTCAATACTGGTAACACAGTCGCTGGCGATTCTCTCCGTTGGCTTCGTGATCACTTCTCCTAAACAGTGGAGGTATAGGCCTACATGAGTCCAGTATGACTGCTATAAAAGATTGACATTCCTCTAAAAAGGAGACTTAAAGACTTCCATCAATGGAAGAAATTTGCATACAGGACGGAAGATTAATATTTCATCCTAGTTTATGGAAATAGAAGATTCCGAGGGAATACAACTGGCTTTTTGGCAGGATACCATGGCAAACCACATTTCTCCATTCCAATATGACGATAAATGCGGTATGGCAACTGGAGTTGTGTTTTCAGGCTATAGACCTGAAATAAACGGTTTAAAATCTAAAAGAATCTAACTCTGTGCAGCCAGTAATATTGCTTATTCCTATTCTTGGCTCTGCTAAACTAGCCTCATGAGACCATCCAGGTATTCAAGTTTGCGTTTCGCAATGAATATCAGTCTGGCCTCGGATGGGAGGCAATTGATTTCCATATATGGGCATGGCCTTACGTTGTTAAAAAAACTCCAGCCAATCAGAGTGACGCTCTTGCTCTCTTTGCTCTTGCCGAATCCGGTTGGAAGTAAATTTCGTCCATCTTTTTAACATCGTTATTCTGTCTATTTCATTTAAAGTTTTTAAGATCGCTCCATCGACTGCTACACTTTCCTGGAGCGCCGCCATTGTTTTGAAATTCTGTAGACTGCAGCGCTCTCTGTTTGTCATGAACTGAAGCTCCCTCCCCCTAGCGCTGATTGGTCCCATCATTTTTACATTTTTGGAAGAGGCGTTCAACAGACTTGAGGCCAGATTGATCTGCAGAGAGAAACAGAATGTACGATTCTTTCTGTTTACACAACAATTGCCGGGTGGCAAATTCCGTTTTAAACTGACAGACAAACAAAAAAAAACTTTTTCATTAAAAAATTTCACAAAAATGTACAACTTTCTTTCGAGTGTGGATATGACTTGGCACAATAATCACACTCGCAAAGCTGAGAGGATGACATGTTCAGCCACACACCTCCCGCTTCACCACCATTACCTCCACTGACACCACTTCTAACAATGATTTGGTGTCTCCGGCTGTAATGGCGATCAATGAGGTGTGAGCGTATGTATAAGAAAACCCGTTGAAATATGGTGTATCTCTGGTGGGGGGGAGCAGACAACTGTCTGTAATCACCACTGTGAAAGAGCTGGAACCAGACTACATCAGCACAACGGATGGCTACGATGAGACGTTATGGATTGAGTACCGCCCATGCCCTGGACACGGTGAGACTAGCACAGTGAAAACTCACTTATTTTGACACTGACGCTATTTTCATCCGTCTCTTCCACACGTCAAGATTGTAAGAATTGAATTCTCAAATTGCCGGTTAGTGTATGGTTGATCATAAATTTTATAACATACACAAGTATAAACAGACAGATATTCACACACACACACGACACACACACGCACACACGGTTATGGTTCTTCTTGTGTTTGCAGCATTATCTGTGGAACTAGGCATACACTCGATATACTTCAAGCACCCCTGATGCAGGTTTAGGGTTCATACCACTTTTCCTGCAAAAAGAGCAGGACTGAAATACTTGGGGCCACATTAAGCAGTCCATGTGACTATTGTCACTATTTCGCTGTTTAACTTGTTACACATACCATTTGTAAGTGCTTGCCTCCCATCCCACACGATGGAACCTCTTCTACCCCTCGCGTCGGCTGCCCGTCTCCCTGGGTGTGTAATGAGGCATGGGCTCTAATCTGGATGTGACCACAGCGCCTGAGAGTGAGAAGAGCAAATACAGAGCTCTGTTCATTAGGCCTCAGGGTCCATGAAGTGGTAACGGCAGCTGTTAAAGAGACCTGCACCTATCGTTTAAAGGCGAAGGGAAATAACAGCGATAGGCCTCGTCCCCGGTACATGCAATTCCACAGGCTGACGGGGAATAGCTTTTCATCACATGATTTTCCTCCCTATTGCATGTGAGCTATTTAGGTGAGATTGCTTCTCATTAACCTTTGCTGTTTATTGCTGATGATTTTAGTCGTTGTAGCGTCTCATGTGGCCGTCCGTCAGTCAGCCATCTTTGCTCTGCTCACCTCCACACTACACTGCCCAGGCCCCCTTCTGCTGCTATTCATGGGTCTGTTTTCATGCTCATGTTATAGCATCCTCACGCAGTAATAGTCCAATGTTACTATTGCACTCTAATAGTTTGAGAATTTGAATTATTTGCAGGCATTGACAATGCCCGCAAATAAGTGCCCGAGTGTTGTATGACCGTTACTTGGGCTACAAGCTTTAGGACGAACTAACTAGCCGTTATACACACGTAGGAAGTATGTAAAAAGTGAAGTGAGTGACCCAGTGCAACCCTGCACACCAGATTACAACATTTATCCTACATTTTCCACACTCAATGCATCTAACTGCCATTCTCGGAGGGAATATATTATTTGCCAACTCAAGCGAATTTCAGGGTTCTTTATCTTGGAGTTTACTGATTATACTGACAGTATATTGATTTTACATTCAAAAGATGATCCTGCAATAAATGGCCATTGAAAATATATGTTTTATATCTGATTATGAATTGCCGTTAATTGTGTTGATTAAGATCATGTGCCAATGAAAACATGACACA
>OOFB01024054.1:2148-14121 GCA_900323305.1 Trachyrincus murrayi
AAGACTGCGACCCATCACTTGCGGTCTCAATTGCTGTAATTCTCCTCTTTCAGAAATGTTCTTTCGAAGTCCCTTTCATGTATTTAAAGTAGGCTTACAGTTTGGGTCAATATTTGGGTCTCGCACGCACGCACAGACTCGCGCTGACACACACACACGCACGCACGCACGCACGCATGCACGCACACACACACACACACACACACACACACACACACACACACACACACACACACACACACACACACACACAGAGAGAGGCGTCTTTGAACATCTGTCTATGTTCAGATAAGACACTTTAAATGAAAAAAAATAGTTATGAATTAAAGCTGGAATGCAAAAGTAGCCTAATAGAAATGCTATTACAGAGGTGGTAAAAGAGAAGTGTACAACACTCAAATGTAAATGCATTTGCTTTTTTAAGTTGAGTATCCACCACATCCGCATGGACAGCACAATCTGTGGTGGAGCAGACTGATGAAAGGGCTGTATCCCATTGGCTGAAATAAACCCTCGGGGTGTTACTTTCCAAAAAAATATATGGAAAATGACATCATCTTGCACTAATTTTAGCCAATCAGAACATCAACATGTGTTTGGATGGCATAGTTTAATCAAAGCATGTGTCCAGTGTTTCGCCTTTAAACTTAATGAAATACATTCAATGAAGTCATACTTGCTTGCAACATGCAACATGTAGACTACTAGAGGGTGGCTGTCCAAATAGCTTCTATTTAAATTGAACATGCCTCTCCATGTTCATTGATAAAGATGTGTTTCCTTCCAGTGGCTGGCCTGCATGTCAGACAGTAGCCATCAATGTTAATATTTTGGTCATTTAATTCTTTTAACACAGTAATAAATACAAACATGTTAGATGACTATGATATGATTAAATTACATATTGTTTATATTTGTTTTGCTGTGCCTTATTAATGTTGATCTAAGTAGCATATTTGCAATCAGCATATTTGTCATGTGTAGTGTCAGGTCGCTGTGATCTGTCTTTAACCTCATACTTGTAAGCAAAAATATGAAAATGTTTTATATCTATGTACAACTGTTTGTTTGTTTTCAAAGGTGATAACAAACATAGTAAAAAAAATGGTACAGGGATACATGTATCACTTTAAAAACAATCTAAATAATTGAATGACTGTAGTTGTCTGTGAGGATTACTTGTGTAAGTATTGAAGAGGATAAAATAAGTCAACAGATGAGGTCAGCTGAGGGCACTTTGAGAGCCTGTCTGGACTGCACATGAATCTTTACAATGGAACAAACCTGTCAATATTTCCAATACTTCAGTCATAAGTTCAATATAAAGCCCAAACTATGGCTGTGTAAATCTGGAGGTACACTACCACAATGCAATGATTCACAATTCAATATGATAGAATGTGATGCTTTGGATGCAGTAATACAGTATATTGCAATCTAGGCTTAAAAAACACTGCAGATATAATAACATGCATGTGGTTGTGTGGGAGTATGTGACAAAATGGTACTTAACTTTTATTTATTATTTATAACTTTACCTTTGCACATGTATTTTGGTGCCTAAACGTATGCTAGTTAATTATCTTAAGATAACAGAGTCCAAGTTGCTGCTGTATTGGTAGCCTCATGTTTATAGTTGCACAACAAATACTAGGCAAGTAGAAAATAAGCAAGAGAAAGTAACACATACAGAATTACTTACATGTACACCAGGGTCAGAAATAAACAGGGACTTGGGCATTTTGCCCTCAAAATTGGGATGAGGGGGACTTTTAAATGCCCCCGAAATAACATTTCTGTATTTGATCCTGTATTTGCAAAGCCGGTCCAGATTGTTTCTTCTTCATTGGAGTCATTGAATATTGGTCAGTCATGCAAAATAGAAAAAAGGTATTTCCCAACATTTGATACAATTGCCCTGGAAATGATCCAAAATGCCCCTGAATTACAGGGAGGCAAAAAGCCCCCCTGTAATAGATAGGTTAGGTTAATTCCCTACCCTGATGCATACATTGTCTATGTTTGTAAACTTAATACCCGGACATTTCGGAGAGTTATGATCGCTGACCGAAACAGCTACAGTCTTCAGGCTGTGGTGGTTATACTGTTAACCCTCTCATCATGGGTCTGCTTGTCCCAGTCCTGCTGGTGGTGGTGATGAGAATGTTACATGAGGCTCAAGAGAGTAGAGACAATCATTGACGGCCAGTAACCAGGCCACATCTCCTTATCTTGATAACTTATCTTGTTATCTTACCTTTGTTATCTAAGACATTATAGTCGCACATGTCTTCAAGTGAATTTTCAATTCAGTTGTCTCATAAATACCCCCAGTAAACGGTAAATGTAGTGTTTAAATATTGTATGGCACATAAAATACGACTGTGGCCTTTCGTAGCAATGCAAACAAAATACAAATGTTGTAGTGCGTTCTAGGAACCCCAAAGCAGTACACTAAGACAGGAGACGTAGTATAGATAAACAGGGTTTAATGTAGCGTAGATGAACAGACAAGGCAGGTAGGTCAAGGTTGGCAAGCCGGGCGGGACCGGTAGACAGGCAGGCGGGTAGCCCAGGCAGGTTAACAGGTAGACAAGGCAGGTAGACCGGGCGGGACCGGTAGACAGGCAGGCAGGTAGCCCAGGCAGGTTAACAGGTAGACAAGGCAGGTAGACCGGGCGGGACCGGTAGACAGGCAGGCAGGTAGGCAGGGAGGAGCTGGAACTGCTGACACGCCCACCAACACATGCAACAAAAGGCAGACAGGGAGAGACGGAGACAGAAGTTGACGGCGTGACAACAAATGCGACCAGCCTGGTCACTTTTATTCAGCATGTTCACCCCCATGGTGTGCGGGCTTTGATCTAGAAGTCATAACACCTTGGCTGTACAAGGGAATATGTGATCTCAACTCAGTTGAAACTATAAGCATGCATTTCTAAAAAGTCATTGGAATGAAGAAAACCAAGTCAAGACATGAGAAAAAAAGATAGACATTAAGATGGTTTCGAGGCAAATACTATAGTCTTGCAGCTCTTGTTCCCTTAACATGTAGCTCATTGCAACAGTGGCTCTGTGCAGTGTCACTCTACGCATTTAGCACGGGTGGTTAGATGTCCAAGCCACACAGTTTTATTGCAAAGCAATACCATCAATGTTAATTACTCCATTAGCTAGATGGCTAATGGCTTTCACAGCCCTTACAGCCTTACATTAGAGTAAGAGTGAAAACACACTAGAAACAGAACACACAATAGGGCCACACGATGGTTAGCCCAGGGCTAAGAAAGTGTTCACACTATGTTCCTTTTAAGTGGGCTAGCACTGACTTTAGCCTGCTTGCTGGCCCTGGGCTACTGACTTTTTGGGGCTAACTCCAGAAATAATTTATTGAAAATTCTAAGGTAGCAGGCAAACGAGTGACTAGGATTTTTCAACCTGGACCCCATTTTTCCATCATTTTGGGTCTAATTGAACAATTTTTAAAATTGTTCCAGTATTGAGGGAGAACACAGCCACGAAACGTCTGCATTGTAACCCTTTGGGGCAATTGCGCCCGTCAATGTACGTCCTCTAAAAGTGCTTGTTTTTGCCACTGACAGGCTCAGATTGTGCTTGACAACATTATGGAAAGGATCCCTAGAAAGAAATTAAACTTTTTTCTTTTTTGCTTGCTTTTGTCTGCTAATTTAAAGTATTCCAATACTTTTAAACCTTTACACGCAACCTCTTTGGTAGCAGACTGCTGCAGCCCCAATGTTTTTTTTAAATCTGTTGACAGGAGCCGACCGATGACCGGAGCCAAAAAAGACTGACGTGAACGCAGCAATTACGTAGTGATATTGAAGTACACATTTACTATAATGAATTGAATTGAACTCTTTGCGTTTAATATTTATTATAAAAATAATAATAAATACATAAAAAACATGCGTCGATTACAAATATTGACGTTGGTACATTTGATGACGTCGACGAATCGCTGTAGCCCTGTCACGGTCTCAGCCGTGTGTGTTGGTGGGCGTGGCTCCAGACTCCGACTCCTTCCTGGCTCGTCATCCACCTCCCGCTCGCCTGCTCTGCCTCTCACACCTGCGACTAATCTACTCATCAGCACACAGTAGTTAAACCCCGGCTTCCCAACCACTCATCGCCAGATCGTACTTGTATACACTGACGCTACTCTTTGTTACCTGCCTGTTGGATTACCTTACCTGTTGCCGATCCCCTGCCTGTCTGACTACCCCGCCTGTTGCCGATCTCCTGCCTGTCTGACTACCCCGCCAGTTGACGATCCCCTGCCTGTCTGACTACCACGCATGTTGCCGATCTCCTGCCTGTCTGACTACCACGCATGTTGCTGATCTCCTGCCTGTCTGACTACCACGTCTGTTGCTGATCCCCTGCCTTTCTACCGGTCCCGCCCGGTTTACTGTTCATTCCTGTGTTTATTCTCAAGTAAACCTTTTTACGTAATCTACGTCTCTGTGGTCTGTCGTCTGCTCTTGGGTCCAACATCAACACGATCGTCACAAGCCCTAGTGTGAACATGGGTAAAGTAAGCCCTAGGCTAGCCTGACGTTAGCCTGGGGTTAAGCAGTGAACAGTGTGAAAGCCCCTAATGTTTCCATGTCCTGGGTTGGAAATGATCATGCGCTTCCCAGAATATGGTCTCTGTCTGAATGTCACACACACACACACACACACACACACACACATATAGTGGCTGGATACCGCTGTAGTCAAACTCCTTGGGCTCCATCCACTGCATTAAAACTAATTCAACAGATTATTGCAGCCATATTTTAGTTTGTCATTCTGACAGCTGTGACCCTGCGCTGCGTTGTGGATGGAGATGATGTTTCTCTGACATATAAATACATATATCTTTGATAGTTAAATGAAAACAACAATTAGGAAGAAAACAATGTAGCCTATTATTTCTTTCCATTTCATTGATATGAATACATAAAACATAAAAAAGATTAAATGAAAAAGAGAAGCATAAGCAATGCATTCTATTGGGAACAAAACTTCTTGAAAGTATAATTCATTCATCTTAAGTGCCCACATTGCAGTACCGCTGTAAATCAGAGAGGGTTCTGTCAAAGCTCAGTGTTGGACACACCCCACGAGAGCTCCTCTAAGCGTTCCCATATCAAGGTTTCCCGTCACCGCCAATTCTGCTGAGGGGAAATGTTTAGGCACAAAAGTACCAGAACCTCAGCTTGTACAACATAACAATTACAGCTTTACAAAGACCTAACATATTACTGAGTCTGTGTGCTACTGTCTACAGACTTTAGAAAGACCTAACATATTACTGAGTCTGTGTGCTACTGCTCTACATACTTTAGAAAGACCTAACATATTACTGAGTCTGTGTGCTACTGTCTACAGACTTTAGAAAGACCTAACATATTACTGAGTCTGTGTGCTACTGCTCTACAGACATTAGAAAGACCTAACATATTACTGAGTCTGTGTGCTACTGCTCTACAGACTTTAGAAAGACCTAACATATTACTGAGTCTGTGTGCTACTGCTCTACAGACTTTAGCATTTCATCAACTCAACCTATGCTGAACAATTGGTATCTCCAGTGAACTGACTTTGAACATTTTAGTGTTGCCTGTAGAATAAACAGATATACAATGTGTTTATTGATTTCAGCCCAGCTTCATTCCATATTCAGTCCTGACAGATGTTGTTAACACAGGTTAGCCAACTGAATATTCAGTACAAGGCCGTTGAAATGACCAAAAGCAACAATGTTTTATTCTGCTTATTATTTATTACTTATTACTATATATATATGTACTACTGCTATATATGTCTGTTTAGTGATTTTAGTCGAAGGCAAAGTACAACAAGTTCTGATGACCAAGTCCAATGACAAACATGGACCTGCTGTTGGATAGGCAGACCTACTTCATCTGTTTCATTGGAGATGTCAATATTAAGAAAAACTCAGTATGGTTAAGGTTGCTCTTTAATTCTGTATTTAAGGCTGCGGATGTTGACATTTTACAACCAGGTCATGTAGTGCCTACGGGGGAAGTTAAAAATAGCCATGGTCACAACTTATAAATCCTGTCTAAACAAGAAAACATCACCAGTATAACTTGGCGTATTATGCATTCTCGTCGCAACCTACCATCTACTGAAAAACGGCAAAGGCCGTGTGGGGGGGTGGGTCTGTCATATCTCTTAGCTCCTCCATATTTATGAAAAGTTGATCATGCCTGGCCCTTGGATACACAAACCATCATGTCTCCAGTTAGCGTTGGAGTCCATGAGCAGGCTTTAGGGATCTCTGACATACTACTGTGTAAAGACTCACGAGAACAAGTTGTAAAGCAGGGAAAGAGAAAAGGAGAGAGCCCTAGGAGTGAAACACTAAGGAACAGGCAGAAACTAAGTGCCAAGAGAGGAACTTGCAGACGCATTGCTACAATGTGAACGGGATAATACCTCAGAAAGTACTTATGGTACAACCACTGTATGTGTACTTTCGGTACAACTACTGCATGTGTACCTTAGATACAACTACTGTGTACTTTAGGTACAACTACTGCATGTGTACAAGGTACAATAGCTACATGTGTACTTTAGGTACAATGTGTATAGCATTACATTGCACTGAAGATTTTTGGGGCAATATTTTAGGGACATTCGTCCCAATGATTCCAGATCATCACATTGTGCTCTCTCTGTGCAGCTAATCTATGTAAAGGAGCTAACTGCCATGAGCTAACACTTTAATTGCTAGTATAGTGGCTGATATACCCGCACTCCATACTCAATACAATGGGGGGAACCCAGGTGTAAATGTATCCCTGTCTTTGGAAAAGTAACCAACTGTCAAATGTATTGCGTTATTAACAATTAAACAAAGCGAGCTATACCATTTTGGCTTCACTTTAAGTGTGATTATCAGCCTTCATAGTGGCAACAAGAGCTTTGCTTCGCTGCAGGCACCTTAACAAAGCTCCACTGTGCAATCCAGTTGAATCACAGGCTTAAATAATGCTGAATGCTGTGATTCAAACCTCCATACCTGACAGAGCAGTCTCAAAAATACACACAAATGCAATTGTGTTTGCATGTGTCTGTCTGGTGATTTGTACACACAACATTTAGAAGTACTGTTTTTCATGTTTTTAAAGTCTATCTTTACATATTTTATATTTTATTTAGAATGGGAAGAACATGTTGTGTATTTGTGATCAAGGAGGCTAATCCATATTTAACTTTGTGAACCTAGCATCAGAAAGGTTGTAATTAACTTGAATTGAACTCTCAGCATCGCTACCTTTTAGTGAAGCTTCGTAGCTTTGCTGTGTGTGTGTGTTTGAATAGCGTTCTTTTCCATCCTTCAGCCCTAGCAAATTCTGAAAAATGCACTGCCCACCCATCCACACACACTACCTGCCGTAGACCTGTTGTACGCTCACTTTAAACCTCCAGATGGAGACATATGGAGAGAGATGTCACCCATCACGGTGCAGGCCTTGAACGAGGTGCTGTCATTCAGTGTGTGCACTAACCAAAGACAGCCGTTGTCCAAATATTGGTTCAGTGGCAATGCATGGCAGCCCCCCCCCCACACACACCCATCACACTAATGAAGATGGATGATGTGTTTGGCTTTCAGCAGTTATGATGTTAAATGTGCCAAAGTAAGAGAAGGGGATTTGTAGAGAGGCAGATGGGGGGGGGGACAGACTGTATGATTGAGTCTGGACCTTGTATGTATGAGTCTTGAGATATGGCTGACTTAAACTGATGCCTGGTCACCCCTGGAGCCGTCATCAGCAGGGCCCTCTTCTCTCCATCGACTGGGACCCAGAGAGAGAGAGGATAGAGAGGGAGTAGAGAGAGAGAGAGAGGGCAGGGAGGTAATAGAGGTAATAGGGACAGAGAGAGAGAGAGAGAGAGAGAGAGAGGGCAGGGAGGTAATGGAGAGAGAGAGGATAGAGAGAGAGAGGGCAGGGAGGTAATGGAGAGAGAGCGAGGATAGAGAGAGAGGGCAGGGAGGTAATGGAGAGAGAGAGAGAGAGGATAGAGAGAGGGCAGGGAGGTAATAGAGAGAGAGAGAGAGAGAGGATAGAGAGAGGGGGCAGGGAGGTAATGGAGAGAGAGAGGATAGAGAGAGGGGAGGTAATGGAGAGGGACTATAACCGCTAACCAGCAAGCCCATGGTCACCAAGGCCCTGTCAGTTTGAGTTATCGCCCAACGAGACAGGGATGTGTTTGCCCCTGTGGCCAGCTGGGAGTCTGACTGTCCCAAAGCCCTTGTTCGTGCGATACTCAGATGTTTCAAAGGCAGGAGTAATTAAATGCTGACCTTCTGGATCGGCAAGTTTAAAAACTCGGTAACATAAAGACAATGTGAAATGGAAATTCAGAGCGTGTCTTACTTCCGTAATGTATGGGGGGCTGTAAGGGCCAAAACTAAATATATAAATACATATCTAATTCTATAATAAAATACTTAAATAAATAAATAAATAAATATCTAATTATATAATAAAATGCTTAAATAAATGAATAAATATCTAATTATATAATATAGTGCTTAAATAAATGAAT
This sequence comes from Trachyrincus murrayi, assembly GCA_900323305.1. Lineage (NCBI taxonomy): Eukaryota > Metazoa > Chordata > Actinopteri > Gadiformes > Macrouridae > Trachyrincus > Trachyrincus murrayi. The sequence continues at coordinate 10,744 of OOFB01024054.1, forward strand.
GAATATATAATTATATTATGTAATGCTTAATAAATACATAATTATATAATAAAATGCTAAAATAAATGAATACATAAATAATTATGTAATTTAATGCTTAATTGTGTTACATTTATTTGTGTATTTATTAATTTATTCATTTATATATATGGTATATATTTAGATATTTACATTTATTATTTATTATTACATTATTTATTATCACATTTATACTTATTCATTTATTCACACATTTATTTATCTTTTTATTTATTGTATTTATTTATATATACTTTTATTTATCCATAGTGTAACTTTAAAATTAATAAATGTGTCAACATCCATCAAAAGTCAGGGGGCGGGTTAAAGCCTCTGATTGGTGAATGAACAGTATTACAGACCCAGCAAGCTCAACCAGTCGATTGAGCTCTCTTTGATCGAGCTATGAGTTTGCACTGTGAATATATATATCATATATATATATATCATTCCAATTCGTTCAGCGAGGCCTTCAATCTAAAAAGTCATGAGAATTAGCATTTGCCTCCATCTGTTCAGCTACAGCCAACATATCTACCATTGTAGCACGCAAGATTTCATTAAGATCTGCACCCGGTGCGGCCATCTTGACTTACGCAAAAGCAGTAGAATCAAATCGCCCCCTGACTTTTGATGGATGAAGTTGACACATTTATTTATTTCGCTGCAGAAAGTTACACTATGGATAAATAAAAGGATATATAAATAAATACAATTATAAATAGATAAATAAATGTGTGAATAAATGTGTAAATATAAATATATATATAAATGAATAAATAAATAAATACACAAATAAATGTAACACAATTAAGGATTAAATAACATCATTATTTATGAATTTATTTAATTAAGCATTTTATTATATAATTATGTATTTATTAAGCACTAAATTATATACTTATTTATCTATTCATTTTTTAGCATTTAATTCTATAATTAGATATTTATTCATTTATTTAAGCATTTCATTCTATAACTATTTATGTATTTATATATTTCGTTTTGGCCCTTACCACCTTCCATAGTAATGTGGCGCATTTCCAAATTAAACGGGTAATTAGTGTAGGAGAAGACGTAGGGGACATTTGTTATTTGGTGATTTCGTGAAATGATTGCTGACAAAACACAACAACTAACTGTGTGTTGTATGGGGGTGGGGGGTTGTTATGATGTTAGCACAGTGATGTTATTGGTTGAAATGTGAAGCCTGCCAGTGTGGACATCAAGTTGTCGGAGACAAATAATAAAACTGTTAAAGGGGACAAAGGTCCAGCCGTCAGGCGTCGTCATCGCTAGCTGCTTCCTCACATGGTATCAGGACGCTTCCAGAAACACCAGACACGTTATGGTGATTCATGTTATACTTCATAGAGATTCATGTTATACTTCATATTGAAGTACTTTTTGCACAAAATGAACATTTGAGAATAAATAATTCGTAGTGTTGATATGACCATGTGTCACATATTATATAATGTTAATATTGTGACATGATATTTGAAATTATCTGGGATATTGGTACATATTCTGATTATTATAATGTGGTAAGTGTTGTCTTTACCTGGTCTTAAAGGTATTTTGATCACTTTACAGTAGGCCTACACATTAGTGATGTACGGGCAGGTCTTGTGGACGACCCCAACCCGATTGCTTTTAGTCAACTCGCCTGCAGAACCGCAACGCTGATTTTTGGAGGCAAAATGATGCCCGTACCCGCTACCCAACCTGCTGTAAAACATATTTTTTCAAACGTGTGTATTTCATACTGATTAAATACTGAATAAAACAAACGATTCACCATTGGCTCGAAGTTCGAATGTAGGCTTAATTGTTAAAACAGAATATCAAAAGAAATCTAGATGTAACCTCAGATATGTTTTACTGACTGAACACCCAAAGCCAATTCCTTCTCTTTAAGTGTTTTGTTGTTACAAAGTACATTAGGACTAAACTAAGATATATAGGAGATTTACAGCCAATCGCCACTTAGGTGCTATTTCGGTCGTGTATAAAACATTCATGAGAATCATTCATGTCGCCTTATCAGCATGACAACTTGTCAGCGGCGCCTCAACCCAGTCTCACCCATAGAACGATATAACCTTCATTAGATCAGGAAAATATCCCTTGAACGTGTCGGGATTTAATGTGCACGCATTCGATGAACACACAAGCCTTAATTAGGTATCCTATTTTATGAGAAACTATGTGTAAAAAGAATCATCATTTGTGTTTGTTTGGAAGCCGTGTGCTAATTTACTGGCTAATTGATGTTCCCCTTAGATGTGCTGTCATGTCCCAGTCAGGCTCTTTGTCAGCTGAGCTTTACCTCCAGTCCTGTAGGTAAAATACTAGTTTATTCATCTCTGCAGAGAAATTCAGGTGTCACGGCAATAGCAGTGCAGGGCAAGATGGTACAATATGGACACAGTATGTTAAAGGGGAACTCCATTCATTTCAATGTGGGTAGTATATGCAAATGAACAATGTTTACCTTTCCTCCATGTTGCCTGCACCCAGATCTCCCCACTACTTTTGTCCACCGGATGACGTGTTTGACACAAATCTTACCCCAACTTGGTCATTTAACGGAGACATATTTAATACTAGAAAGTACATTTCCTGTAGAAAATGTGAAGTGGGCTAGCTTCGTGCAGTCGGAAGTATTGCTTAGTATTGCTCTGTAGTTACTAAGGATAGGGTGGCTAGGGTATCCTAGATCAGGGGTCCCCAACCACCGGGCCACCTATTGCCGGGCCGTGCAAACCCCAGAGCAGAAATAGAGGTAGTACAACTGGTAAATAGTCAACTCTCACTCTCTCAGCTTCCCCCCTCACAGACACGCACACACAGGCCAAAAGCACCCGGCTGCAATCGGCCTTAATTGGGCGCAGCCGGTGCTGGACACAGGTAGAACCAGACCAGTCCACTGATTCAATTCTATCCTGCATCCAGCCTACACCTCACCAACATCCTCCCCCCAGTCTGACACAATAGGTGGTTGCTAGGGTGTTGCTTGGTCGTTGCTAGGGTGTTCTACTCACTAGATGCCCATACGCCCAACACACACACACACACACACACACACACACACACACACCTTGGACCCAGAGTCAGCAGCTGCTCAGCTGCTGTTCGTAAATGCTACTACTACTGCTACTACTACTATCAAAGTTTATGAATGAATACATAAGAGCCAATCAGAGAGGTGAGTTGAGCTATTTGCATCACAAAAATGTATTAGTCGAGCGACTGAGAGTTCTCCCAATGCATTGCCTATGGCAAAAACATGTAGGTGTTCAAAGCTAAATGTTACAAAAACTATGAATGGCATTGCTTAGATATTTACATGTGAGT
>OOFB01024056.1:8964-19693 GCA_900323305.1 Trachyrincus murrayi
TTTGTTCCCCCCCCCCCCCCTGTGGATTACACCCTGATGGCTTGCAGCTGCCTCCTCAGCTGTCCTGGAACAAGAGCATAGGATCCCTGGCACAATACAGGAGGAGACAGGCCCCCCCCCCACACGCACACACACACACACACACACACACACACACACACACACACACACACACGTGTGTGACATGGGTGTGTGTGTGTGTGTGATCATTAAGCTGTGCATCTCAGCCCGGATAAGATCAGAAGGCAGTCCCCTATTGAGCATCACCTTTCACACACACCTGGTGCTGTCAGGAGAGGGCAGGGGAAATACGCTGACGGAGACGTGGGCACAGAAGTGGTTACACTCCCTGCTCAGGGAAGTAATGAGAAAATAACAGTTTATAAACACACACACACACACACACACACACTCACACACACACAGATCCTCATGAGTCATTATTATTATCATTGTTATTATTAGTCCCGCTATAATTTCAGTCATTTACCACTTGACGTTAAAGTAAGCTGTAAAACAGGGCCATTAAAACGGGCAGGCCTTGGTTCTCAAAGAGTCCCTATGCCTGCACCTCGCCACAAACCCCTTTGAAGCGCAAAGCCCGAAAAAGAGGAGGAGGATGCCCGATCCGAAGAAGAGACGGAGAGGAAGAGAGAGGAAGCGAAAAGGAGTGGTCGTGGGAAGGAGTGTGTAGGAACGATTCACCCTGGGCACATGTTCCCCATGGAGACCGAATCCACCCTTCAGCTTGTCCCGTTCTGGAGATGCTAATAGACATCTGGGTATGCTTTGATCCCGTGCATGCTCCGATGCCGGGCCTCGGACGCTCGGCCGCAGCGTAACCAGCAGCAGGGCCAATGGGAAGCGAGCTAATCGGAAGCAGCCCGCCGTGCGGTTTCCCAGCGAGGACAGTGAGACATCAGCCGTGTCCGGCGCTTTTTCTCTGCGACGGAGACGACTGGATTGGTTTCCATTCGCTTCGTTTTTTGGTTCTGACGGCATGGCAAAACGTGGCATTTATTTCCCCCTGCCATGTGTATCCAGTTGAGAAGCAGGGCTTTCATCTTGAATTAAAGTGACGGGGATCCTCGTCCGCTCGGGCTCACTCTCCGCTTTCATAAGTCAGATCACATGTCCCGTTGTAGCGAGACCAGTGTTTCCAATACGTGTGTCGTCTGTGTGGTTCTGTTCTCCCCTCTTCTCACCCCGTTGCCGTCTTCCACCCCAGGGCTGCCCCACCCGTTTGCCATCACGGTGTTCGAGGACAGCCTCTACTGGACCGACTGGCACACCAAGAGCATCAACAGCGCCAACAAGTTCACCGGCAAGAACCAGGAGATCATCCGCAACAAGCTGCACTTCCCCATGGACATCCACACGCTGCACCCGCAGAGACAGCCCGCAGGTGGGTGCATGGCACCGCATGGTGCATTGGCACGGCGCATCGCTCGCGCTCGTGCACGTTGCTCGCGCTCGTGCACATTGCAAAACGTGCGAGAGATGTGTTCACTCAGAAGAGGAGTGTTGGATAACGTCAAGCATGGCGGTTAAGTTTAAAGATAGACTTTTTTTGAAGAAGAAAAAACAACATTTGTGGTCTTTGTTAAGATTCTACGCTGCTTTTTGGTCAAGCTGCCCTGGGCCCATGCAAGTATGGAGCCTCCATTTCCTTTACCGCTGTATCCATTTTTAGAGGTGGAACCGAAACCGGGGCCGCTTGAGTCTCCTCCTTTGTCTTGTCTTGACGGTTTGCCTTCTCGCCATTTTCTCCCAGGTGGGAGGAACCGCTGTGGTTCCAATAATGGGGGCTGCAGCCACCTCTGTCTCCCTAGCAACAAAACATACACGTGCACATGCCCCACGGGCTTCAAGAAGGTGGACCACTCCAACTGTGCCAAAAGTGAGTTTTCTTAATGTTAACAAAAAACAACTAAACGCTGTAGCAAGTTAAATTGAAAGACGTGTTTTAGACATGTTTTGGATCCGCTTTTGTGGATTCTTACATTTTGATTTAATGCATTACATATGTGGGTCAAAATTGTGTTTTAGTTTCTCGACGTATACAAATAATATGTCAGAAATGTATAGAAAAATGTCGAAAAAACGTTGATGACAACAGAAAAATCACCAATTCTATGATAATTCTAAAATAATCTGAATTCAGGGAAGCATCAGAAGCAAGTCTACATTCCTTTATTAATCCTCGCTATCAGTTTACCACAAATATTTGATGTTCATGGGATCTGCAGTCACAACAGGCATTTCCCTACGCACCTCTGGCTGAATGTAATCGTTAACAGGCCATATCGCTTGCCAGAAATCTCCGAGGGGAGAAATATGAACCTTGGTGCTTTGTGTTTCAGGATCCCTGTCATAAATATGATTTCAGCAGGGTAGCACATATTCTCTGACAGACTGGTTTAGAGGTGTAATAACAATAAACTTGATGCGTTCAGCACTAAGCGCAAAAAACTAGTCCCTTGTTCCTTAAGGCAATAAAGCAATAAGATACAGAAGCAATGAGACGCATGAGAAATGTCATACTTGACAAGATGTTCAAGGAAAATTACTACGGACATTTTTTACCTAAATGTAATGGAGGAAGAAATTGGGCAGCTAATATCGGGAGCTAAAAGTTAAGAATGAAAACATCTTATGATTTATCACAGATTACACGAGGCACAAGGCAAAACCCACATATGCACCTTTTTCATATCGAAATGAATGTGAAATGCATAAAGAAGCTAAATAATGTAGTGTTGTGTAAAACAAAATGGCTAGTGTTCTGTGTTAGTGTTGTTGTTCTGTGTTCTATGTTGATCCCCTTCCCCCTTCCCCCCCCCAATTGTTAAACCTAGAACACTGACAGAAGACCTTTGGTCTTTAATCAGGTCTTGACAAGTTCCTGCTTTTTGCCCGAAGGACGGACATCCGACGAATCAGCTTCGACACCGAGGACATGTCCGATGACGTCATCCCACTGGCCGACGTGCGCAATGCCGTGGCTCTGGACTGGGACAGCAAGGAGGGCTACGTCTACTGGACTGACGTCACCACTGACTCCATCAACAGGGCCCTGTGGAACGCCACCAAGCAAGAGGTCAGTGGAACACTCGGCCCCCCCGGGAGTGCCTTTTCAAATCACTGCTAGTGTAGTTAAGCGTTGCACATTGTGTTTTCCAACCCGAAAAATAAGGCACGATATGTCACGTTAAGAGTTATTTTTATTATAAAGCAGTGTTGAAAAATAACACACTTCCCCACTACAAACAAACAAACGACATAAAGCTTGCATGAGTTTTCAAAGTGATGCGAAAAAATGATTGAAGCTGTGATTTAGTATTATTTTTTTTATGGTAATACAATAGTGCCACCTATAGGTGAAGATACAGAATTACAACAGTACTCGTTCAAATTAATTTGAGATGGGTGACTTGTTCAGATTGATTGATTTTGTCTCATTCTTTTCCTTCTCTTATCAGGTGGTGGTGGACACCAGTCTTGAGAGTCCAGCTGGACTGGCTATTGACTGGGTGACCGACAAGCTCTACTGGACCGATGCTGGTAAAAAAATATATTCTTGTGTGCTAAAATGAAAATGACATCAGAGGAAATCACCACGGTGTTGGTAAAGTAAGGAATTATTCGCTAAGTCGCCAGACTTGTGTTTGTGTATCAGGAACGGATCGCATCGAGGTGTCTAATGCCGACGGGACCATGCGTACAGTGTTGATATGGGAGAACCTGGACCGGCCCAGAGACATTGTTGTTGACCCAATAGGAGGGTGAGTCATCTGCAAAGAACAACAACAACAACAACAACCAGTTTACAAATCCCAAACCAATAGGGCCCATGAAAAGTGACGTATACGTCTTTGGAGACACGTCTATTTGGGTCAATGTTTATTCACACGGATCCTTTTCGACTCACCAGGCTCATGTACTGGACCGACTGGGGGGCCAACCCCAAGATTGAGCGCGCTGGAATGGATGCTTCTGATCGCATGGTCATCATCTCGTCCAACCTGACGTGGCCCAACGGCCTGGCCATCGACTACGAGACCAAGCGCCTCTACTGGGCGGACGCCGGCATCAAGGTTATCGAGTACGGAAACTTTGACGGCACTGACCGACAGGTATGCAGTGTTTTGTTCATTTTTATTGTCATTTTTCAATAATAACGTCAGAGTGATGATGTCTTAACATAGATTTAACATATTTCTGCAGCCGGAATTTGATCCCCTCACTCGCACACACTCTTAATTTCTTCCCGTTGATTGGCCAGGTGTTGATTGGCAGCCAGTTGCCCCACCCCTTTGGCCTGACGCTGCATGAGGACAGGCTGTACTGGACGGACTGGCAGTCCAAGAGCATCCAGAGTGCCGACAAGCTCACCGGCCTGGGGCGCCGCACGCTGGCCGAGAACCTGGAGAACCTCATGGACATCCATATGTTCCACCGACACCGCGAGACAGGTGTGTGTGTGTGCGTGCATGCATGTGTGCGCATGCGTGTCTCTTGCACAACGGTGCTTGAGGTGACCGTTAAACTGGACCTGTCGTCCCTGTTCGAAACCACCAAGCCTCATAGTGATCAGTTGATCCCGTACACAAGACGAAAAGTTTGACGTTATTTTTGATTGGTCAATCATGTCACTGGTGTTGTTGGTGTTGGGCCGTGCACAAAGCAACCGGGGAATCGATCAAGCGTATTCCGTTTCCATAATATTTGACAACCAGCCAGCCGATGCCTAGCAGCACCAGCGTGGCAGCTGACAGTAGTGAGGATTAGGGGCCAGGTAAACCGATCCCAGCACCCCGGCTCAGAGGGCAGACGACACCCCAGGTGCTGAATACCGAGCTTCTCTCATTTCACTGATGTATAGAAGGTCCCCCAGGTCCTGGAATGTTTTTGTTCAGCTCTCCTCACTGCCTGCCAATCTCCTTGTCCATCTCCCCTTTATTCCACTCAAAAGAGGCATGTTTTTCTTCTGTCAGAAACTAGAAAAGAAAATATTTAGTATAATATATAGGGGTGGGTCAGAATAATCGATTATTAGAATTTTTTCACTGTGTCTAGAATAGTTTTCCGCTAAATGAGCAAAACCTTACGTCTTACTTGGCTAAACTGTGTAACTTTATTAAAAGTGGAATGCTGTTTCAAATCATATTGAATAGTCAAAGCCTTAAATAAATATTAAACCCAAAGCACACGTCTATGTAGGGACAGACGCAAAATGTTTTTGAATGTCCGCATCCAAAATAGACTGCAGTGGGGTCCACAAACATGGCAGAAGTAAGGCGCATATCCCTTGGGCTTAACGAAACAACTCAAACTGGCCCTGTCGAATAATCGATTATTCGCAGCGATTATTCGACCATGAAAAAAAGGTTAATTGTGCACATCCATAATAATATATTAATATATCTGTCCGCATTGTCCGCCAACCTGTATATTGGCCATATTTGATGTACCATCTCGCCATTGTCTTTATTAGTATCGGTTCTCCATATCTCCGTAGCTAACTTGAGAAACTCGGTCCACTGCAGCTATCTACTAGCTAGCTAGCTAGCTAGCTACTACACACTCTACACAGCTATGCACACAAACTGTGTTCGAGACCGGAGGAGTGTCGCGGTGACATTTATGAAGCCAGTGTATGAACTTTAGGTTTTGGCGTCTGTGTCTGCAGTGCATAACCCCTGTGCGGTGAACAACGGAGGCTGCAGCCACCTGTGTCTCCTGGCCCCGTCGCCGAAAGCCTCCAGCTGCGCCTGTCCCACCGGCATCAACCTGCAGACGGACGGGAAGACCTGCACTCCCGGTACGATGCCAGGGCTTTAATGACTCAGACACTCAAGAGTTTTAGTTTTCTATTCCTTAGAACAAATAGCAAAAATCCACATGTTAAGGGAGTTGGTATAGTTATGTGTGTGTGTGTGTGTGTGTGTGTGTGTGTGTGTCTGTGTGTGTGCATTTTAGGAATGAGCAGCTTCCTGATCTTTGCCCGGAGGACGGACATCAGGATGGTGTCGCTGGACATCCCCTACTTTGCCGACGTGGTTCTGGCCGTCAACAGCTCCATGAAGAACACCATCGCCATTGGGGTCGACCCCAAAGAAGGTGTGTGTGTGTGTGTGTATTTTTTCCTTAGTTGTGTGCATCTTTATTTGTGAAATTAAAAAGACAAGGAATCGGGTGAATTAACGCATGCGAATGGCGCCCTCTGCAGGTAAAGTGTATTGGTCCGACAGCACGCTGAAGAAAGTCAGCCGGGCCAACATGGACGGCAGCGAGCACGAGCACATCATCGCAACTGGTGAGCTCTGCTCCATGTATACAGTGTGACCCATACTAGTATGTAGTTACTGATGATTTCCCATTACATGCTCCCTGTCCTCACCTCACCTCCTTTTTTTTTTTTTTTTTTTAAAGGACTGATGACGACGGACGGCCTGGCTGTGGACGCTGTGGGCAGGAAGATCTACTGGACGGACACGGGCACCAACCGCATCGAGGTGGCCAACATGGACGGCTCTATGCGCAAGGTCCTCATCTGGCAGAACCTGGACAGCCCGCGGGCCATCGCCCTGTACAACGAGATGGGGTGAGCACAGCGGCACATCACAAACCCCTGTTGTACCTCGTGCATCCAGATGTTGTTTACAGGGATCATCTTTTACATCAGTTGAAATGGAATCATGGATCAATGGGTGATTTGTCTTTTATTGTACGCGCTATAGTTAGATGTATCTTTTGTACTTTAGCCACTTTTTTCTCTCCAAAGTGACTTGTAAGTGAACAACTCTATATAACTTTCCGTATAATGACCCTCTTTTTTGTTCTTCTAGACCTTAAGGCTTTACGCTGCTTAGTCTAGATCAGATCGTTCCCTTTCATCTCTACACCCCCGCTAAACGTCTTAAGAAACGCTCTGTGCTTGGTCCAGATACATGTATTGGACGGACTGGGGTGAGAACGCCAAGCTGGAGCGCGCTGCGATGGACGGCTCGGACCGCACAGTTCTGATCAGCAACAACCTGGGCTGGCCCAACGGGCTGGCCATCGACAAGGCGGGCTCCCAGCTGCTGTGGGCCGACGCCCACACTGAGGTCAGTCATAGTCCCCTTCATCCCCCGATCCAAATACTGCACACGCATGATAAGAACCTCACAGATTTAAACTAGCAGGCTAACCTCTTGGTTAGAGATTTCTCCTCACTCCTAACCTTTTTAAAAGTATTTTCAGTTCAGAGAGTGCATTGAGGTATTTTTGAAATAATTCAAGCTGCGATATTAAATTAATGGACAATCTAAATATTTCTAATAATATATCATTATCAAGAGCCTTCCCCCTTTTCTGAAATGAGTGGACTGAGCTGCATCAAACCACAGTGAAAGGCTAGCCATGTCAGTCTAAATGTCATATCTGTGTAAAAAATACACAACAGTGCAACACCATATCAAATATTCCTCTGTATGATCAAGGATTCGGGTGTGATTTAAAAGAAAAAAAGACTCCGTATTCATGTCAGTGAAAGTAACCCTCTGCCCTTTGCGCTCCGTGTAGCGCATCGAGACGTCCGACCTCAGCGGGCTGAACCGCCGCACCCTGATTTCCCCGGTGCAGCACCCGTACGGCATGACCCTCCTGGGCCCCCACATCTACTGGACCGACTGGCAGAGCCGCAGCATCCAGCGGGCCGACAAGGCCACGGGGGCCAACGCCATCACGGTCTGCTCCAACCTGCCGGGTCTGATGGACATCCAGGCGGTGGACCGCGAGAAGCCACTGGGTATGTGTCTCTCTACAGCGCATTTAACTGGAGAGGGCTCAGGGATGTGTCCTGCTCTACCTGTGGATTAAAGAGTAGCTAAAAACACAGACGTTTAAACCTAAGGAACAGCGCCATCTCTGGTGAAACACAGGTTTTTGTACAGGCTCCTTCTGACCGGCAATATTTGTGTTTTGGTTCTGAACCTGTGGGCTTTTTTTATCCATTGGGTAATATAGTAATCCTCCTCAATGACTGTCTCTCTCTGCCACTCTCTCTCTCTTTGTCTCTGTCTCTCTCTGCCACTCTCGCTCTCTCTTCATATCTGTCTCTCTCTGCCACTCTCTCTCTCTTCATATCTGTCTCTCTGCCACTCTCTCTCCCTATCTTCGTCTCTGTCTCTCTCTGCCACTCTCTCTTCGTCTCTCTCTCTCCCTCTCTCTCTCTCTCTCTCTCTCTCTCTCTCTCTCTCTCTCTCTCCTCTCCCTCTCCGTCAGGCTTCAACAAGTGCGGCCGGAGGAACGGCGGCTGCACCCACCTGTGCCTCCCGCGGGCCAACAGCACGTCCTGCGCCTGCCCCACCGGCGTGCTGCTGAAGGGCGACGGCAGGTCATGTGACGACTCCCCGGAGACCTACCTGCTGTTCTCCAACCGGGTGAGTGTCCGCCGCATCTCCCTGGACACCAACGACCACACGGACGTGCACGTGCCCGTCCCCGAGCTGCACAACGTCATCTCCCTGGACTACGACAGCGTCGACGGAAAGCTCTACTACACCGACGTGACCCTGGATGTCATCAGGTAGCTGCACGCGCATGCACACGCATGCACACGCATGCGTAAACATGCACACGCATGCGTAAACATGCACGCACTCACTCACTCACTCATCAAATATAAAAAGTCTTGCACATAGTTCACCGTTTGTGTGGGAAATGATTTGCTCAAGGACAAGGCCTGTCTCATTCCTTTCTTTCACAAAAACACTGGTACACCCCCACACACCTGTAGAGGCATTTATACAGTCTATGCTGTGAGAATAAATCCTTGAGTTGACAAATTCATACACACACACACACACACACACACACACACATCAATGCATACAATCTACCCTAGATGACAGCAACAAGGATCTAATAAATGCAGGAATTGTAGTCAGAATATATATCTTGGTGCGGGTTGTCTAGGATAGTCTAGTTGTCCGGGTGTTTGACTTCCAGCCGCAGGGTTGTGGGTTCGAACCCCAATGTCTGCGGTCAGCTGCTGTGTTTATTAACCCTGCTGTGGTTAGTACGGCCACTAAATAGGCGGAGGCGAGATGTAACATGCTTGTGAGGCCGATGCATGCGATAGATGACCAGAGATTACCAGAAAACATGCTATATTGAGATATATATCATTATCGAGATATTAAATTTAAGATTTTGCCAATATCGCCCAGCCCTACATACAACCTTGGCCATAACCCCAACCTCATCCTTAATGACGTGCATCATTCACTGTAAGTTGCTTTGGATAGAAGCGTCCGCTAAATAGTTATTACGGTACGGTCACGAACATACAAAATGACCTCTTACTTTGTTTCTCCAGACGTTCCAATCTGGATGGCACCGGCATGGAGACGGTGATCAGCCAGGGCCTGAAGACCACCGACGGGCTGGCCGTGGACTGGGTGGCCCGCAACATGTACTGGACGGACACGGGGCGTAACACCATCGAGGTGGCCCGGCTGGACGGTACGAGCCGCAAGGTCCTGGTCAACAACAGTCTGGACGAGCCCAGAGCCATCGCGGTCTTCCCCAGCAAAGGGTAAGACGGGAGCCAGTAGGGGGAGCTGTAGGGTAAGGGGGAGTGAGACACAGGCCGTTCTCATGTGTCTTTGAATCTTTGAATTTGTAGCTTCCTGTCTCTTTTAACCACGTAGCTCTCTTCCTTCTCTCGTTGTCTCTTCTTCCAGGTATTTGTTCTGGACAGACTGGGGACACATCGCCAAGATCGAGCGCTCCCACCTGGACGGCTCGGACCGCAAGGTCCTCATCAACACTGACCTGGGCTGGCCCAACGGGCTCACCTTGGACTACGACACGCGGAGGTCCGTGGCTCAGAATGGAGGGGATCACATTTTTCGTTTTCAACGTCGACCGTTTGTTTACAACGGTGATGTCTCATCTGTGGCAGGATCTTCTGGGTGGACGCCCATCTGGACAGGATCGAGAGTTCGGACCTGAACGGGAAGCTGCGTCAGATCCTCGTCAGCCCCGTCTCGCACCCCTTTGCCCTCACGCAGGTACCCTCCTCCCACCTCCCTCCCCCGCCGGGCTGTCACTCGCTCGGGCCGACTCCTCCCCCACCCTCTCCTGTGCTCACTCACGCTCCTCCGCTCATCCAGCCTCCGCGTTGTGACTCCCACTTTGTCGTGACTCCCACGTTGTCGTGCCCACCTTGACTCCCACTGAGAGCTCATTCAACGTAACCATTCCTTCTTCCTCCTTTCCATCTCTGACCTTCATTTTTCTTCCCTTCTTTTGTCTCCCCCCCCCCTCCCCCCTTCTCTTTCCCTCTCTTCTTCCTTGTCTGTGTTTCTCCCTTTCTTTCTTTCTTTCTTTCTTTCTTTCTCTCTCTCGCTCTCTTTTCCTTCCTCTCCCCGTCTCTCCAGCCGAAGCCGGTGTCTTCCCCCCTAACCCCTTTCTCCCGACTCTCGCAGCAAGACCGCTGGATCTACTGGACGGACTGGCAGACCAAGTCCATCCAGCGCGTGGACAAACACGCCGGCCGCAGCAAGGAAACGGTGCTGGCCAACGTGGAAGGTCTCATGGACATCATAGTGGTGTCCCCTAACAGACAGACGGGTAAGGAGAAGGTGGACGTATTCCTCCCCCCCCCTCGCCCCCACACCCGGCCTTAAAATGGCTCCACTCATCAGGACGGATGACGTCATCCACCAAGTCAACC
>OOFB01024057.1:0-10952 GCA_900323305.1 Trachyrincus murrayi
TGTTTATACACCACTTCCCTAATTATCACCCAGAGGGAGGGAGGGGAGAAGAGAGAGAGAGATATAGATATAGATAGAGAGAGAGAGAGAGAGAGAGAGAGAGAGAGGTGAGACAAATTGTTAGATTGTGATAATGATCCAAGATATTCAAGAAAACTTTATAATAACTTGACCTCTAAATGGACGAAATGAGACAGAGATGAGGCAAAGAAGAGACAGAGAGAGAGAGAGAGAGATGGAGCGAATGAGAGGTTACAAGTTGTGCAGTTGTGTGCAGATGTGTTGTTTAGTATGGCAACGGCATATTGACGGGCTCAGGCTGTCCACTGGCACCTGTGGATAGACAACAACGAGACAACACAGGTGGGCACACCTGTGTTGTCCCGAGCTCACCTGCCTACTGATCACCAGCTCACCTGCCTACTGATCACCCTGCTACCAAGAGGACACCGCCAGGAACACAGAGTACATATATATATATATATACAAAAAAGACAAACGTATGAAAATAGACACCTGCTATGAGTTCAAAAGGATTTTTTATGAATGCTATAATTGACTAAAAACACCACAACCGATGAATGAGATTGACAGTTGGGATGCAGTTGGATCAAAACAGCGAGTCACGTTTTGATATGGCTTTGTTAAGTGTCTTTAATGACAGCTCTGATTATATTTAATTACATCTTGCGGTTACGTTGGACCTCCCCTCTAATGAACACATTTCGGAAGCAGCTGTCATCGCTATGATTGACGACGGCCCACTGACCCATTCTTCTGACGACGTTCAAAGCGCAGAATAACAAGGAGAGGAGAAATAACGGATCAGATCGTTTTCCTCCTAAACTTTGCGGTTAATAGCCGTGTTCAACGTCAAGCGTGGGGGTGATGGCCCCATCCCTCTGTAATGTGTTTGAAACATGGATTATATCCAGCGTGGTTGTGGCAGGTTACCACAGGGGCAGCCTTTCATGTGAGTAAGAATGCACACTGCTTGTACATCCCGTCCCTTTTTAATTAATCCTTCAGCTAGAAAAAGCAGACAGATAACGTGTATTGATGTTTATTATCATGAATCTCATGATATTAGTCCATCGGGAAAGACAGGCGACGACGGGGGGGGGAATAGATAATAGATACACAGAGAAGATACCGTGCAGTTGTGGCCGTCTTTGCTGCAAATTACCCATTCTAAAAAAAAAACGACTTTAAATAACACCATCGTCACGGTAACCGCTATCATTCCTTCATAAAATCAATGTGGGGGTAAATGTATGGAGTCATTACCATAGTAATGGAACAACTGTGGTTTGATTAGCAACTTGGTAGGTGTAAATATGTTTTTTATATGTGTGTGTGTGTGTGTGTGTGTGTGTGCGTGTGCGTGTGTGTGTGCGTGTGCGTGTGTGTGTGTATAAGTAGGTGGGAAAACAAAAATAAGAGAGAAGCGGTAATATGCGTAAATATTGGATGTAAATATTTGCAATTGCAAGTGTGGTGTTTATAGCAGGAAATTAAGTGTGTGTGTGTGTGTGTGTGTGTGTGTGTGTGTGCGTGTGTTTGTTTGTTTATGCGTGTTCTATGTTCATAGAAAAAGGCTTTCTAAAGGAATAACCTTAAAAATTGAAAAAAATAAATAAATAAAAAATAAAAACTATCAAAGCTTCTACCCAAGACTTTTTTCAAAAAGTACCTGGAGACAGTACGACCGGAGTGGTACGTGTTTAACTATTGATCGGACCGTTGCTTTGATTGCTTTTCGAGTTCCAAACCATACTGGGATGTTTACCACTACTCCTCCTGTATGTGCTGGCAGCTCAAGCACACAGTGGTGAACAAGCTTACGTTTGTTCACTTTCTATACGTCTGAGGAGGGGCCTCTGCAAAATAGGCATTCTAATTCTAAAATGAGTGCATCAAATAAAAATAATAATAAATAAACACCTAAATTATGAAAAAATAATAAAAAAAAAAATTTATATATATATATATATATATAATACACCTGAGCTGGTAAAAATGGAATTGCTGAGAAGTGCTTTCCATCCACATGTGGCTACCTCTTGAATAAATATTCATTTCTGGTAAAACTCTGGGAATCACAAAATACTGTACAATTAAATCCCATCCAATTCATGTCATGGATCCACTTTTCCCAGGTAACAAAAACATCTTGCCTAACTCGCTGAAATAACTGACCTGAGACGAGTCAGCACTCGTAAAAGTTTTCACACTGCAACTTTATAATTTCCCAAACTATGGCTTAGACCCTGTGGGGCCCCGCAAATGACAAGACAATGACAATGCATATTAAAGAATAAATACACACATTTCTGCGATTGACTCACACAGCCACTTTTAGACATTGCTATTATGCTGGGGCTGTTGCAGTGGGAGCAACGTTATCTGTCACGCCTAACTTAATCACGGTGTCAGTGTCAATAGGAAACCCACAAAATCATCGCCATCTGTTGTTCAACAAAATCGATAATCAAGACACAACCAGCGCACACGCACACACACACACACACACACACACACACACACACACACACACGCAGCAATGCACAGTGTTTCTAACAGGCTTTAACCCCGAAATTCGACTTTGACTTCAGGCGTTGATTGCCCGAGACATTGGGTCCAGGAAGCACAACAATCGCTCTGCAGAAGGATGGCATTCCCACTGTCCACTGTCACAGTGCAGTGTTGTTAGTCTCTGCACTCAGCGAGGCTCACACTCCCCAGCTCTGTGTGTGTGTGTGTGTGTGTGTGTGTGTGTGTGAGTGAGAGCGAGAGAGAGAGTGAGACAGACCATGGAACCACGCCCATCAACACACCATATTAGTGATAGGGGAGACACTTTTATTTTGGTACATAAATTGGACTTGTATGCACAGTTTTTTGTAAGTTAGTTCCCACCGCTCTGTTGAACTATTAGACAGCCTGCTGAGACCGCTTTTTACGAGGAGCATACAGGCGGCGGCTAAATTGTGCTCACACAACAACATTGCCGGTGTTATAGTATTTCAGTTAACAGTACTCAAAAGAGTTTCAAAAGAGCATTAATAGGTTACTTACTTGAGAATTGTATGGAGAACCCTTGCTTGCTGATGAAGTAATCCGAATCAAACTGAAGGGTGAGTATGTTGAATGTCGAGTGGGTGTCCTCGGGTAAAGCCGGGCCGGACCACTCCTTCAGCAGGATCCCCCCCTCTGAAGGGCCGGATGGACCGTCCCACACCTTCAAGATGTCATGTCCCACCTCGGTGTCAAACACGATGAAGTGGAGACTGAAGAAGATGGAGGAGAGAGAAACACGTTCGTACCATGAGATCTAGCAACATCCACATTAAAACTTCACACCGCACAGTCTTTCCTTCCAGGGCTGTCGACATCCAGAAATAGAAGATCTATTGTACTGTATCTTCTTCGCTTCACACTGCATTTCATACTTTATTTTATACCTTGACTTGCCGTTGCTACTTCTGCTTTTGAGTGTTTTTTTGAACAACGTAGACGAAACCCTCGCCTTGCCATGACAGCGATGTCATCCTGCACATTTGACAATGGAGCACGTTGACTGGGTGAGGTGTGCTGTGCCCACCTGATGGTCTTGCCAGTTTCAGCCTCTATCGTCCAGGTGCAGTGGAGGTTGTTGTCGTAAGGAGCGGGGTAGCCGGGAGATAGAATACGGCCGGATATGGCTCCTGCGATGTGTCCTCCACACTCGGCTGAAAACAACAACACAGCACACAGTTCATCGTAAGCGGTCGCATCAAAACACAGAGTTTAGTGAGTTTTCTTTTCTTCTTTTTGGTTAGAATACGCCCTCTGGGCAGCGCTACTTCTTCATCCTCTGGCGTTGGACCGAGGGCAGACCGGACGCTGCAGTGACGGCAATCGCCTCTTGAGGTACAAAGTGGTATTACGAGATGGTATGGGCCGGGGGCTAACTGGGCTAGCTGCTAACTTAAGTAAATATCTCTGCGACACAATACATGGACGTCTTTGACATAACTGTTATTTCTTCACATTCTGTTGATAATTGTAGTTCATTTTTGAGTGTTTTAAAATAATAATCATTGCACCTTTAATGGCCAAAGATAAATGTGGCATTGAGTGAGAAATGAAAAGTGAAGGCTGAGTCGTGTGACGTACACACACAAAGCAGTAAATGGCTATTTTCTCGTGGGGCTTTGTCATTATCAGATGGCTAAGAACAGATAGAGACGGAGCGGCTGTAATTGAACTCATTACATGAGCACATGGTACACACTGCCACGCTGGGCCACCAGATTGCAAGTGTTTACGAAGAAAATAAGAGAGAAAAGGCATAGATCTGGAACAGGGTTTTCTACTGTGTGAGTGACAAAGGAGAGTATTAGCGCTGGCCTAAAATCAACATGGTATAACAAGACTCCTGCTTTCACATTACCTGAGGCCAGGGACCCGCATGTAGATGCGCAAGCACACACACACACACACACACACACACACACACACGCGCGCGCACACACACACGAGTTGAGGGTGCAAGATTTGGCTCAATGCACTATGGAAGTAAATGGGATTGTAAAACAACGTGATATGTTTAAGGTCGTAGCAAAGGTAACTCGAGAGCTTGTTAACCAAGCGTGGTGCCAGACGCTATTCTGCTACTCATGAGTTGGAACAGAAACAGATAACAATCACAAATCACTGAATAAACACTACGAGTATGAATAAACACTAAGTATTATGTGTCGGGGTTTAATGAGAGACACAGTGCCTTTGTGCATTGAGGAAAGAATAGTCGAGTTCCAACGAGTGAACTTGAGGATGCGTTCCAATAGTTTTCACAAGCATTTGGTCTCCCTGGGGGAAGCCTATTTCATTATGCATTATAATAATTATTTTATTACTCTATTTACATTTACATCCTAAGATGCTCAAGTAGGATAGTTGTTCATGCAGTAAACATTGTCAAAGTTGGAGAAAATAATATATAAGCTGAATATGTGTTCCCTCCCAGGTGTGCTGGGCGTGGAGTTAGGGCAGTACAGGGGCCAGAAGCCAGCCATCCTGTCCTTGAAGGGGTTTTCATTCTGTTTGCATTCTGGACACAGACCTAAGCCCGTCTGAGCTGCATACAGAACACAGGCGGCCACACGCACTAGCCTCCCTTGTTTGTCGGCTTCATGTTTGAAAACGATGCCTTTCTCGAGGCATTATCTCCAACGTAATCTCCGGCACCGCGCCATGAAGGCCGCTGAGTGTACACTGACATGTCTGCACAGGAGCGAGAGAGAGAGGGGGGGGGGGGGGGGGGGAGGGGGAGAAAAAGGGAGGGGGAGGGGGAGGGGGGGGGAGAAAGAGAGAGGGAGAGAGGGAGAGAGGGGAGGAGATAGAGAGAGAGAGAGAGAGAGAGAGAGAGAGAGAGAGCTGTGCAGGGCTCAATTTACCCGGACATGGCTGAAGGCTTAGGGGCCTGGGAGGATCTCTTGAAGTTGAAGCAATAGCATTCGGAATTGAAATAAGGTCATTCGTATGGCTACGTGTGGGAGATGTGTGGGCTACATGTGGGAGATGTGTGGGAGATGTGTGGGCTACGTGTGGGAGATGTGTGGGCTACATGTGGGCTACGTGTGGGAGATGTGTGGGCTACGTGTGGGAGATGTGTGGGCTACGTGTGGGCTACGTGTGGGCTACTGTGGGCTACGTGTGGGAGATGTGTGGGCTACATGTGGGCTACGTGTGGGAGATGTGTGGGCTACGTGTGGGAGATGTGTGGGCTACATGTGGGCTACGTGTGGGAGATGTGTGGGCTACATGTGGGCTACGTGTGGGAGATGTGTGGGCTACATGTGGGCTACGTGTGGGAGATGTGTGGGCTACGTGTGGGAGATGTGTGGGCTACATGTGGGCTACGTGTGGGAGATGTGTGGGCTACGTGTGGGAGATGTGTGGGCTTCGTGCCTTTTTGAAGATATGGCAGAATGCGGGACAGGACATTTGTGCATGCATGGCGACTGCCTGCCATTCCTGCCCATCTGGAACCGCAAACTCTCATCAGGCGAACAGCATGGATGGCTAGATAGCGATATTGGCATAATATGTTAGATTCGCAAAAAAAAAAAACCCTCAGGATATTTGCTGAAAAATGCCCCTGCAAATCCATTTAAGGGGCAATAAAAGTTTCAATTTGACACATGCTTCTCCTTATGGAGTTAATAGAAATGAGTCAATCACCCTGGTCAGCAGAACAATCCCAAACAGAATGCAGCATTCAGCACTGATCACTGAGCAGAGGAAAAACACAAAAAACACCCAAAGTGTCACCTCGATGATTTCCCGTGTTTTGGCAGAACAGGAAAGGAATGTTTGGCATTGGCATTGGCATTTGACTCGCCACCTAACTAATTTGTCTGCCAAGTGTCATCTAAGGGTACATTTACCCTCTGGCAGATCATCTGCCAAACTACCTGAGAAATATTCACATAGATTTAGGATGTGCCAAAAAACAAAACACAGAACGCTAAAACGTGCTATTGTTGGAGTGGAGACTGCAGTGGCAGAGTTCGTGACTGTTAAACTGTAACGTTCCTATATAGTGCCGGTGACACCGTCATATTAATAAGGGAATTCTCTTTGAATTTTGACATGCTCTGACACTGAGGCTGATATATTATTTATGTTTTCATAGACAGCTTTTGATGCTTCATTTTGGAATATTATACTTTCTTTGGCTCAGACAAAAAAAAATGGGGTTATGTTCATAGTAATGGAAATTCTACGATAACATCCATTTGCTTCAATCAGCTGCTGGATGAAGGGAATGTTAGGGGTAAATAAGACGAAACAACAGTTTAGAGAATTACAAACATCCCAGATTCATCATGCTTCCCCTACTGGCCTAAAAAACGGATTCTCCTCGCTACTGTAATTTTCTCATCAAGCGCTGTGAAAATGCTAATGTATTCGACGTTGAAAAACTTATGGCTTGGACGTGCATGGAAAATGGGACTCTTCAAATAGACGGGGGGGGGAAATACGCGATGCATACTAATTGACTCGTAAGCGTAGGACACTAACCTATACAGGAAGGAAGCAGTTCGTCCCACACGCGTCTGTCTCCGCTGAGGCAGGTGAGTGTGCTGCTACCATGGAGACTGTAACCGGGGTTACAGGCGTAGAGGACAAACGTGCCGGCATAGTGACCGTCATCCTGGACTTTGTAGCCGTAGCTCGGCACACCTGGCTCCTCGCAGTGGACCAGGTTGAAACCTAAAAGTAGACACAAAGAGCAAAAAGAGCATAATAGCAAAGAATAGCAACACGTGCGTAGACACACAGAGAAAATAGGTCACTCTCTCCATCCACTGATGTTACATGCATAAAGAGGGGTGATTAGACACTGGTTTTGGCAGAATTACCATGTCGTGTCATACCAGGGGAACACTCAACTGGGTTGGGTACACCCCAATCAGTGGCATCAAAGCAGGTCCTTTCTCCTCTGCTGGCCTGCTTTAGCATGGCTGATTCGGCTGTTGACAGCAGCGAAGGCCAAACCAAAAGAGAGGTGTTTCATCAAATAGTTTCTGCCAACTCTAATGCTAAAAATATGTCCCGAACATTTGATTTGTCGGGATTCTCATGAAAAAAAATCATGTCTCTACCAGCTGCTGTCTTTATGGTTCAAATAAAATGCCAATATAAAAATAATTAGCTCAATGTGCAATTACCTCTTGGGTAGCTACATTACTAACCTGGTAGGTCATAACATTGGCTACAGTTTAAGGTTGCACCTTAAGGGGATTTAAGTGTTCTGCACAATTCATTAATGTATTCAGATTCAACCAATGACCTACACATTTCTGCGATACTTTTCACCTGATGTTACTCGTATTGGTTTCTTTCGGGTGTGTGCAAATGCTGGATTTTGGCCAGTTTTGAACCAAAAGAAATGCGATGTAAGCAACATTTTATACTTAGACTTATTCCGCATGCTTATTCCCTAAAGCTTTAATTTAGCAAGCAACTCGAGCAAAACTTAAGCCTTCCTTCATTGATATGTTGATTGCATGATTGTCAAATCAACACTTTAATTAGGAAATCAACAAAATATTATGAAAATATATCCTAAAAATTTTTTTTCACAATGAGAGGTACAAATATATTCATTAATATGGCATTATTGAATAGTCTAATATTATATCTTAAATTAGCATTCAATGTAATAGAACGGTCACATTCTGTAAAAACACATTTCCTATAATGCTAAGTTTTGTGGACGACCCACAACTTACATGGGAGGAAAAATCCCGTCTTTGAGCTAACAACGATAATAACTAAATGTACAAGAGATGAGAAGCAACCATGCAAGAGATGGACATTGTGAGAACAATGCTTCACCCACAGTCAGTCAGCAGCACTAAGAAAACTCTCTCATTGCTACGTTCTTGCCCTCTGTCTACTAAACTCTCCGGCAGTTCGTCAGTGCAGCCAACCAGCCAGCCAATCCATGACTGTACTATTCATTGATAGCTTAGCCTATTTATGAATCATCCATTCATTCATCCATCCAACCAATTATCTATCGAGCTAACCTTCCATCCACCCAGCATTCTATGCAATCATTATCCGTCTATCCATACATGGATCCTTACATTCACCCGCCTATGCTTTTATCCACCCGTGTTTTTGCCTTGGTCGGTAACAGAGGAGGTAGGCTTCATGACTGGATGGGGTTTGGGTCGCACTACTCGACCGTCGTAAGAAGCCGACCAGCAGCTCCATAGTAGCGGCTGTGAAAGAGGTTCAGTTCCTTGTATAACCTGCTGTCAATGTCATGTCTCTCGCCCTTCCATTATACCTCCACTGTTACAGAGCGTAGTGTGCTACTTCCTCTGCTTTAACGACTTGCAGATTAATGACACTCTTAATGGTTTTTCGACATACCTGGCAAAGATGCCATCTATTCATCTACAACCCTCCATCCGCCTCTCCTTTCATTGATCCATCCTTCTATCAATGACTTGCAGATAAATGGACTTCTAATAGCTCAGTTGGCTTTGACAACAGATGGTTCCTGCTCCCTAATGCATTTTTTAACCCTGTTAAGGTGTGTGTGTGTGTGTGTGTGTGTGTGTGTGTTGATCCCCTCTACTTCATGAGGCATGGTGGCAATATAATTAAACGTGGTAAGAGATCTAAGCAGTACTTCCTTAAAGGTGCTGTAGGTAGGATTTTTAAGTTATAAAGAGAGATAGTAGAAAAGAGCGGAAGAGAGCAAGATTCCCTATGTTTCTCCGCCATTGAGAAGTGTTGCATTTCACATACCTGTGATTGACCTGATTGGCCTGATTGGTCAGAAATGAGCCGGGTGCGGTGTACAATCTAAATGGTCTCATACGGTGGCAGGCGCAGTCAACTGGAAACAGATATTCTCACAGAGCATTTCACTCACTAATAGCTGCTGGATGGCTATGCCATTTTTAACAAATTACACTCAAATAATAGCTCTTAAATCTTACCTACAGCACCTTTAAGAGTGTCTTTTAAAGAATCACTACTACTCTTAAGTCCTCAAAACATAAGGAACATAATCCTCTGTCAGAAAAGGTTTCTGCACAGGTGAGTAAGTCAATATGGAACGAATACCTCTTATCTGGGATTGTATTCACACACATTTTCTATTTGCATGCAACTGGTATTCACATGCTCGTCATTGCAGAATGATTGCCCACAAAATGGAACGTGGTTTATTAATCCTTGTTGTTTTTTCATTAATTACAAAATGTATGAGCAATCCGAATTTACGCAGTTACTGTCAAAAACATGGAAAACAGTCAAAAGTAATCAAGCAGTTGCCGCTAACATCAATGCCTCGCATCCATTGCATTAGCCTCGCCATGCCACACAACTTCTCCCTTGAGAAATTGAACAACTTTGGAGTAACTCTCTCTCTGACTGGCATTTGCGACTCTTTTGTTCGGCATTGAAGACCCTTCTTCGGGAAGCTAAGAAGTGGGAAGAAAAACACAAGAGAAAGTGCCACCCTTCAGCACCGACAGCGTATTATACTGAATCACCGGGTACGCCAGGCGGCCCGAGTAGGCAACATTTCCCTGTGCTACCATAGCAACCTGGTTTTGACTGCTGCTAAGCTGAACTTCAATGAGAAGCGCCCGTGGCTGCCTGAGATCCATGTCCTGCCACCGCTGTTCCAGATCGCCGGGGCCTGATGACTCCATACCAGCGCCAAACTCTGTCTGCTCTGTGACTAAAGGAGCCGCTACGCTGCCATCGATTACCCATCAACAGTTTGCTTACTGAATGACACAAAAACACCGGCTTCCACTGTCGGTTACCCGGAGAGTCGTCGGGTTTGGCATAGTAAGTACATACAGCGCTGCTATTAGGTTGGATTTCTCAGCAGCACCGTCTATATTTCAAGGTTGCTTTCGTCGCCGTTTGAACCCACTCTCGGCATATAACACAGCGAAGAAAGAAGTAAGAAACGGTAACTCACTGTTGTACGTGAGACGAAAGCCCTGATTGGTTCCAGAGGCGTTGCTGTTGAACTCTAACGAGAGGTCATTGGACGTGCTGTTGATGACAACGCTCAACATGTCGTCACGTGTGAAGTTGCCAAGGAGACGAGAGGAGCCGTTTTCCCCGTCATACACCTGGACATGGAAAACACGGGAAAGTAAGCATGTTAAAAAAAACATAACAATAAAATTTAAGCAGATAAATTGAATTGGAAAGTGCCGTATCATACACAGTAATAGCAAGGATCCTTGGTTGTACAGGGTGTGACCTGTTCGATCAAGACCGGTCACAGACTCGATTTACTGTGTGTGTGTGTGTGTGTGTGTGTGTGTGGGTGCTTGCAAGTGTGTGGTCTGAACGCTCACGAAGAAACGGGGACAAATAAGAAGTGAAATGAATTTTTTTTTTAAACAGAGGTG
>OOFB01024060.1:0-15218 GCA_900323305.1 Trachyrincus murrayi
CTCTGCCTCACTCCCTCCCTCTCTCCATCACCTGATGCTCTTCCTCTCCCACCCCTCTCTCTCTCTCTCTCTCCCTCCCTCCCCCCTCGCTCTTCCTCTCGCTCTCTCAGGGCTTGAACTACTATGTCTCTCTCTCTCTCTCTCTCTCCCTCCCTCCTTACCTCCCCCCTCTCTCTCTCAGGGCTTGAACTACAGCCATGTCTCTCTCTCCTCCAGGCCGGGTGCTGCATATCTAATATGTTCTGCTCACTCATCCAGCATGACTCCTGTCCTCTCTGTCTCTCTCTCTCTCTCTGTTTCTCTCTCTCTCTCTGTCTCTCTCTCTCGTTGGCTGGGAGGACCTGGAGGTGACGCCTGCCCTTTGGCCCCCTCTCGCTCTCTCTCTCTGATTGGCTGGATGCGGCCTTGGAGGAAGGTCACTTTACACACCAGAGTAGTGCCCAGAGTTCAAGTGCCTCAACGGCCAATGGGAACACACGCTTTGGCGTTTTGGAGGAGAGAAGAAAAAGCTAGAAGTGGATAAAGTCACATGAGGATAGGATTCTGTGTAGGAACTACGGACAGAAAACAACACATTTCTCTTTATTACACATAATCTACAACAGTGATTCTCAACTGGCATTTTGAGTGGATCACAGAGCATATGCCAAACCTTAATCTTTAGAAAGAAGCCCATGAATTAACTCATGTTTCAATGTTAATTCATGTTTCAGCCCCCATTTTTGTTTTTGTTCGCTCCATGTTTTTAACAGTACATGAAGGCATCGTTGATTACTGCAATATTGGTAAATCAATTTTTTATTTTTGGGTCGTGACTTAATGACGAATAACACATGTGGGTCCTGAGGCTGGACCAGTTGAGAACCACTGGTCGAATGACACATGTGAGTCCTGAGGCTGGACCAGTTGAGAACCACTGGTCGAATGACACATGTGGGTCCTGAGGCTGGACCAGTTGAGAACCACTGGTCTAAAGACACATGTGGGTCCTGAGGCTGGACCAGTTGAGAACCACTGGTCTAGAACATACACAGATCAACCTTTATTTACACGCACATACCAATTGGTGGCGCCACTTTTTCCACTTTATTTTGTGTTGTCCACTGGTCCTTAACGTTGTTTAGCAGGCGCTGGTGTTGTTGAATGACCAGGAGAGGATACACCTCATCAGACATTTCATCTAGGCAGCATCCATTCGCAAAGTTCTGCAATATTGGAACGCCCATCGAATCCCAAGTATTTGTATCCTCAAATTTCCCTTGAGGATTAATAAAGAAAGATCTTCTCCTAGATTACACGTTCTGGTGTGCTTGCCTTAAAAATCACAGAGGCTTTGTGTAACTATATCTGTGGATGTAAATTGTTAGCTGAAATTTGAAACTGTCAGATGGAGGTCCCTGTAGACAGTAGTCAGGTAGGCCTCGGCTCATTTGACTCATTTCCCAGCTCTATCGGACTAGCATAACAGTGTTGTTAACAGTGATTATTGTTTTTTAGACTTTAGGATGCAGTCACATAGGCTATATGGCCAGTTTACCAGACACGTCCTTCTTTAGGTCATCCCAGTGTGCCATTGGGCTCCAAAGGCACACACTTGAATGATGAACGAATGTGGACTAATGGAGGGTATGTATGTAAGACCAATCCTGTGTTTGAATTTGAGTAAATATATGGGACGTCAGAGAATGCTGACTTTAATATGTGACATAAAGATAACGCACAGCTTACAAGTTTAGAATATAAATAGGAAAATAGGTCCATTCAAATAGAGCATAAGTTTGTGCATGATTTTGCATGAAACTATCAATTTCCTTTTGTTTTGTACCTTTTCAGGAAAGAAAACGGCTGTGGGCTGAAGTAGGTTACCTACACGGATTGGGTCAGTAGGCCTCGTTGTTGTAGCAGAAAAGGCACTCACTATCCTTCCAGCCGTTGATCACCATGCAGATCAGCGCGGAGGGAACACTGCCACCTACCGGCTGTGTCCCACTTCAACGACACCGGGTTGTCTGTCTGTCTAGAAAACTGCTTATTAGGTCCTTTATATCGTTGAGGACGTGTTGCACATTTTAAATAACGCAAGGCGAAGCACATTATTATATCTACTTTTCAACGTTGTGTTAACTATCCAATTCATATGCAACACCGGGCTTTATCTAATCTAACCCTCGGCGACGCGTGTGGCGCTCTCTGTTTTCTTACTACCGAAATGTTCTTCTTCTTGTAGGTTCATGTGTATATTATTATATATTAGGTTCGGTTGTTATCGGCAGTATCTGGGAGCGGACTGCGTGTTCTGCACGGCAGCTTTTATCTCCGGGACCCAGCTGGTGCCGGTGGGCGTGGTCTCAGCATATCCCATTCAGACTGGACAACTCACCCAAGGGTGCGACCACATGACACATAATGTAAAACATGGTACTCACTATTACAACTATTAGCAACGCATAAGGTAGGCCTGCGTGTTTCACTGCTTCTTGTAGTGTGCAATATTGATGTCTTATGATAGGAGAGAGTACTGAGGGTATTCTGCTGCGCTGGTTTGGACCTTCGCCCGAGAAGACAAGGAGGCTGTTGGTTCCGATTTATCTGGAAACATAAGAGTTTCGGTTCCTGTTCTGGTCCTATAGCCTACTCCTGGCGTCTTTGGAGAAGGCTAATATTGCGATTTTAGGATTTCGTTTTAGTTTTAGGCCTTTTTTCATTTTGTTATACCAGTCTAATGGGTACAATTCCTTGGTGGGCTTGGGAAAGTTTCTGTTCTTTTAGGTGTTTCTATATGTAGTTAAATAATGACTTGCTTATCAGGCCTACTATTAAATAGGCTACAGTTAACGTGGAATTATTTGAATTGTTATTATTTCATAGTAACAGTATACTTGTGTTTTGTTTTACTGTCTCACACTTTACTTTATTTTATCTTTGACTTGACTTAGACCAGTGGTTCCCAAACTTTTTCGTCATGGTTCCCCTTTGGTAAAAATAAGTAATGCCCCCCGTCCACATTGTGGACACGCAGTTTGCGCGTTCTGCGATTGAGCTTTTCGCCTCACTACAATACATTAAACTGTCCCTTCCATCCCATCTCCCTACGCCTGCAGTACCCCTGCACCTCCCACTTTGGGAAACTGACCTAGACCGTGACAACTGTCTTCCTGGATACGGTCTGTCATCATGTCCGTGGGGGGGATGAGAGCCCCCCTGCTTCGGGAGTCCAGACCAGAGGAGGAGGAGGTGGAGGTCCTCCACAGCGAGGAGGAGGCCAGGGGCCACCCCTCGGTGGGCATCCTGGGCTCGGGGGACTTCGCCCGCTCTCTCTCGGCCAGACTGCTGGCATCCGGTCACCGGGCTCTGGTCGGCAGCCGGGACCCATCCCGCGTCCCCGGGGGCCTCTTCCCCCGGGGGGCGGAGGTGGTGTCGCAGAGGGAGGCGGCACTGGGCGCGGAGCGGGTGGTCTTCGCCGCTCTGTTCCCCGAACACTACGACAGCCTGGTGGAATTGAGGGAGGCTCTGGCCGGGAAGGTGCTGGTGGACGTGAGCAACGCGGACGGGCTGGGCCGCGGGGCGCGGGTGTCCAACGCTCAGCGGCTGGCCCGGATGTTCCCCCGGAGCCACGTGGTGAAGGGCTTCAACGTGGTCTCTGCCTGGGCCCTTCAGACCGGGGCCCATGATGGCAGCAGGCAGGTAGGGCCACACACTTTACTTTACACACGTTACGGTTTCATTGTATTTGAAATGCTTTTTGATACGTGTTGAATACTTTTTAATGATAACTTGAGTGGAGGAAGCGATTGACTCAGTATTCGACATGGTTTTAGCTCTATATCAGCACTTAGACGATAGGATGATGTAATAATACGATATGATATCATAGTTTTTAGTGCTGTGAAGTGAACATGCTTTGGCCTTGGTGGGAACGTTGTTGTTGATCGTTTGGATAATTATACACTCCATCGATATTTGCTGACACTCTAATTAGTAATTAGTATTTATTTAAATACATATTTAAAAACAGAGCATAGTCGTCAATAACTGTGTGTCAGGAGGAAGTCAGGTGATTACAGGTTACTCTTTGACCCCAAGAGCATAGTAGACTATAGACTATAGTGTTACTGCTGACCTGGTGAGAAGGGAAGCACTTTATGTTACAGCTGCTGTAGGTAAGAGTTGTAAAGAGAGAGCGAGAGAGCACGAAAGAGCAGAAGAGAGCAAGATTTTGAAACTAAACAACCCAAAAATCGTCCCCTCCCTCTCTGCTCCCTCCCTCCGTACGCTCTGAGACGCTGCATGACCATCTACCCCCCCGCCCCCCACCACCATCCACCCACCCCTCAAAACATGGTCCGCTCCACGCTGCCATGACATCACACACCTCCTTACGCATTTCCTGTGGAACTCACTGACCCCCTATCCCCTCTTCTCACCTCCCTGCCCGCCAGGTGCTGATCTGCGGTGACTGCCCCGACTCCAAAGCGGCGGTGGTGCAGCTGGCCCACCGCATGGGCTTCAGCCCCCTGGACCTGGGGTGCCTGGGAGCCTCGGGAGCCATCGAGGAGGCCCCCCTGCGCGCCTTCCCCTTCTGGCAGGGGCCCGTCCTCACCGTCCTCCTCCTCTTCCTCTTCCTGTACGGCTACGGTTTCCTGAAGCACGTGCTCCTGCCGTACCTGGCGCAGGGCCAGGACAACTTCTACCAGCTGCCCCTGGAGACCGTCAGCCAGACGCTGCCCGCCGTCGCCGTGGTGACCCTGGCGCTGGTCTACCTGCCAGGTAGACCCCAACTGCTGTCCCCTGCTGTCTTGTTCACCGGGGGAAGGGGGGACTTTTTCAGGTGTCACTTCCCATGATGCATTGCTGTCCTGGCCACAGATCCTTCCTCAGCCCTTAACCACATCCACACCCTTACATGAACTTAGGTTATACCTAGACATTTACATTCAAACTGGACACCTTTAAAATGACCATGTCCCTGTGGCTCAACCTACTAATGCACTAACCATATAGACAAAAACCCTTATTATATATATATTATATATTATATATATATATACAAATCTTCAATTGTAGCCCAAGACATAAACTTGAGATTGTCAAATTCACTTCATGGGAATAATCACCAGAGGTCTTCATAGTCTTGGTGTTCAGATTCAGCCTGTGCTTTGTTTCTATAACCTTGGTAGACACTCGTGTTTCTGATGAAGGACTTTAGTTCAGGGCTCCCTTCTGTAACGTCAGTCAATCAAGTGAAATGACCCTTTAAATACACCGACGCTCTGGTCCTCAGGTTTGCTGGCCGCAGGCCTTCAGCTGAGCAGGGGAACCAAGTACAGGAGGTTCCCCAGCTGGCTGGACCGCTGGCTGGGCAGCCGCAAGCAGCTGGGCCTGCTGAGCTTCCTGTGTGCGGGACTGCATGCCGTCTACAGCATGTGCCTCTCTATACGCAAGGCTGCCCAGTACAGCCTCCTCAACGCAGCCTACAGACAGGTGTGTGTGTGTGTGTGTGTGTGTGTGTGTGTGTGTGTGTGTGTGTGTGTGTGTGTGTGTGTGTGTGTGTGTGTGTGTGTGTGTGTGTGTGTGTGTGTGTGTGTGTGTGTGTGTGTGTCCTGTTGGGCTGTTGTGAATCTTCAGTGTGACAACTCTCTCAGACGTCCTCGCTGCATCAGGCTGTATTATTCACATGCCACACTAGAGATCCTCACATTTTATGTGCATCTTACTTTAGTTTTGTATGTACCTTAGAGCACAATTCAGGTTTGTTAGAGTTTTGGGTTGTGTAGTTACCTTACCATGATGTAACTCCAAATATTGGCGAGATATCTTCAATAGTAGCGTTTTTTTTTTGTCTGTTTACAATGATTGGTAAAGGTACTATTTTCTTCATCCCCTCGCCGTAGATATACTGAATAGGGAACCTGTCTCAACTCGTGCTAGCGAAGGGGCGTGTACATAGAACAAACACGGTGATTCAGTCTCGGAAGCGAATTACCGGATCATCTTCCTAGTTCAAATAGTAACTGGTTCTATCTCTCTAGGTAAAGGCGGAGATTCCCAACTCCTGGGTGGAGCAGAAAGTGTGGAGGTCAGACCTCTACTTGTCCTGTGGAATTCTGGGATTTGGAGTTCTCTCTT
Source organism: Trachyrincus murrayi (assembly GCA_900323305.1). Taxonomy (NCBI): domain Eukaryota; kingdom Metazoa; phylum Chordata; class Actinopteri; order Gadiformes; family Macrouridae; genus Trachyrincus; species Trachyrincus murrayi. The sequence continues at coordinate 6,127 of OOFB01024060.1, forward strand.
TGTTGGCCATTACCTCTCTTCCCTCGGTGGGAGACACCTTAAACTGGAGGGAGTTCACATTCGTCCAGGTCAGAATAACGCCTTGTTATATTAACTAAATATACAATATGTGACAGATGTGTAAAACCTGCGTTAACGTCAGCAAAACACATGACAGAGGCCAACGTTAACAATACCATGTGATTTGGGAACATTTGTCATTTGAATCAATTTTCACAGTGGTGGGCATGTTTTCCAGCTTAGACCATTCACTTCAACATTCCCGCGTACGTTTATTGTACATAGAGCTACTTCATTTAAATGAGCAGGTAATGAAACAAGTTCACAAAAGCCAGTACGTGTAAATCAACAAACTGTGTGCGTGTGTGTGTGTATGTGTGTGTGTGTGTGTGTAGTCTGGACTGGGCTACATGGCGCTGATACTGGTCGTGATGCACACACTCTTCTTCGGCTGGGACATGGCCTTCTCCCCTGGCACCTACTCCTACTACCTCCCCCCGCTGTTCCTCCTGGCCCTGGTGCTGCCCTGCGTGGTCCTGGTGGGCAGACTGCTCCTGGCTCTGCCCTGCCTCGCGTCCAGACTGACAAAGATCCGCCGTGGCTGGGAGAGCAAGAGGCCCCTCCCCCAACCCAAAGACCAGGAAGCAGGGATAACCAATGAGGTTGTAGCGGACGGCTGAGAAACCAGGAAGTGATGCACATTCAAATGATGCCGGAGGACTGTTGACTGATTTGGCCTCGATGATGGTAAACATAGATTTGTATTTTTAGAATTGTTTTAACTGACCGTACAACTGCTGACTGAAATGTACAACAAGTGTACACTAATTTGCACTAACACTATTTTAGACTACATTTGATTTTAGTCTGTAAAAAAAATAACTTTTATACATTCTACTTGTTAAACTATGGTCAACTTTGAGTTGGAAATACATTTAAAATAATAACAATATTAAAGGAAGACACCCTTCCATAGGTGCTGTGCAGGATCATCTATTGGGAAGCTTGTATTGAAATATTTTGATACGTTATCACAATCATTTAACAAGCTGTGTTCATTGGTGGTGCCTTTGATCTATCAAAATTGTGAGCCATCACAAAACATGATGCCATAGGTAAATTATATCGTATATATATGATATCATATATATCATATATATATATGATATATTGATTACAGAAGAATACAGGGACATCTTGTGACACAAGGGACTACAAACATGGTTATTTGATTCTGCATTGAGGATATGTAAAATGGCATTCAGATTCACTTACATCTGTGTTATAACACCGTTATAATAAAACTGTAATGGCACAGGATAACGGCCATGTTGAATGGGATTTGATCCTTCAGGTTTAATTGACTAGTGCAACAGTAACAAAGCCTGTTGCAGGCTTTATATGACAGGGAGGGGGAAACATGTTAATATTATGAGTTGAAATGTTGACTAATACTTGAGATATTACCTTTTGGATGTAAAATGAATAATAAATAGATTTTATGTAAAAGTTTACTTTGTTGAATAGGTTATCTCCATTCCAGCCAGGTCACAAAACAATCTCTCAGACATGGGAAACCCCTAAGGTGATGTCGGTGGCCAAAAATGATGGATGACTGAACGATTGAATGTACTTGTGTGCTTAAAAGTCCTCTTCAAGACTTTAGTTCTTGATACAGAGGTGACAGTTAGAAGTTACTGTCACAACGGGGGAATACAAAAAAAAGCTAGATTTGTTGCTATTTTTCGAGGAAGTGGTTTATCACCGAGTCACATGACGTGACAGCCTCCTGCTGTGGTGAGTGATGAGGGGCACTAATGGAACCACCAGTGGTGAGCATCTTTTACTATTTACTGCATGGTCTGAGATGCTCCTTGATGACATGCTACACCACCATCAGGACCACGCTGGGTCTCTCTGTGTTCTCTATCGGGTCCTCATGGACAGGACCTGATAGATACACAGGCGGATGTTTAACACAACACATCACATTTGTTTTACCTGTATTATACTTTTATGACACACCTACTCAACAAACCATGCCTGTACATGTTAAACGTCTTAAAGAGTTTTTGTGATGGCAACACTAAGTTCAAGTGGGCGGGCACAACATTCCACAAACAATCACAGCCCTGTAGGGGTCTCCTCTGGTGCTAATCATTTCCTGAATGATCACATTTGTCCTCCACTTTGTCCTGATACCTGTTGTGTTTACACATGCCAAAAAGTCTGTAAATGTTGTTTCAGGTCGCCTTTAGCACCATTAGCAGCAGCTAATGGTTTTGAGACAAACCATTCATTTTCATATTTTGTTTGTATGTCTCTCCAAATAGCAGAGCAACTGCACCAGGTCTCTTGCTGTGGAAAATCAAACTTCATGTATCACTGAAATATATCCCATATGTAGCCTTATTTCATGATTTATTGGGGATTGCTAAGATTATTTTTGAATGTTCCTCTTACTTTTAGTTGGAGCAGAAACCTAATCAGTTACTGAAACAGACTCCCATCTTGGCCATCTTATTTATTCATCAGTATTAGACCATTTCAACGCATAACGGATGAATATGAAATTGTAATACAGAAGCAAATACTGCAGTAATCATAGTAGGCTACTAATTGAAAACAGGATCTGTGATATTTAAGTGGCACCTGCTGCATTTCCTGACGATGAAAGCGTTGTTCAAATGAATGTTCAACACAGGTAAGCCTTTATTTAAAATAAAACACAAATAAACCATAGCCACATCTTCAAAACATTCCTGGTCTCTATTTGAAGGTTTATCGTGAGTAAGGCTGTGAAGCATCAGTCTGTGTAGCATGCTGTTCCATTTAGTGCATTGTTACGTTTCACAGTTCTCAGATTTTCTGCGTGGTGTGCAGTCGTCACCACACAGTCTGAGGATTGGCTTTATAAAGGCCGTAGTCTTTACCGCTGAAGAAAGCCACCTCGGTTTCATTAGCTGTAACAACAAAACACAACGTTATCAACTCAACAACGTTATCAACTAGCTGGAATAAACTCCATAGAAAAATGGCAAATATACGGTATGTGTATATAAAACATATCTGTCGTAATGTTTTGTTCCCTCTTGTTATATGTATGATACATTTATTGACAATTCAGAAACATCTGAGCTGTGAGAGAAAGGGTATTTTAAAATGTAATAAACAGTGGTAACGTGGTAGTCTGGCCCGGCGTGTCCTCACCTACTCCAGCAGCTGCCAGAGTCAGTCCCGGCCGCAGGATGAGTGTGTCGTCATCCTCTAAACTCATCACCAACTCGTTGGTCTGAAAGGAGAATCTCTCTTTAGACTTTGTTTCTTTCACATTGTTGGGTCTCTAAAGCATAAAACACACCTGAAAAGGGCAAGGCCAACATGTGTCCCTAAACAAGACAAGTGCGGTCTGTCTACTCAATAGCATTAAGACCGTGGTGCTGTAGACTTGAAATGTTGCCCAATAAAATAAATCACACATCGTCACAAAACTAACCATAACCCAGAATCATACTCAGAATCCATTCTTACGATTAGTTCAATGAATTAATTATAACTTTCATAAGCAAATTAAACCCCAAACTTCCCCATAGGGACCAATGAAGTCTTGTATAACAAATCAATTAGAAAAGTGATGATTTTTGATTTGAAGGATTCATTCATTAATCTGTTCCGTCACTGGCATTTGGTTTGTATCATCCCTCCATTATGTTGGGTGCTCTGTTCCCCCGAGTCCCTCCATGGCAACACCCTCTCCCTGGCCCCTCTACTGGGACCCCTAGAACACCCTCTCCCTGGCCCCTCTACTGGGACCCCTAGAACACCCTCTCCCTGGCCCCTCTACTGGAGCCCCTAGAACACCCTCTCCTGCAGACCCCTGGTACCTTGGATCCATGGGCTTGGTGAATTATCTTCATCGTGTCTAGAAATACAACAAGAAAGGAACCAAGAGTCACAAGTGTTATGTCTAGAACATATAAAATACATGCAACGTGTCCACCATCCTGTTTGGTGCTTCATTTAGGCCTATATATCATGTATTATGTATTATATAACTTTTATGCATCTAAAACTGAATGTCCAATAATTGACAATGTGTGAAAAGGGTCCATTGCTTTTCTAACTACTGGTGTTTCTTTTGTCCCTTGATTGTCCTTTTAAGCTTTAATTTCTAATATCAAAATTGCCTGTCATAAAATGTCAGATAAACTTATACTTATAACTTAACTTACCATATCCAAACTTTTTGAAGGGAGGTGGAAGGCCTGCTCTTGTTGCTACATCTGTGGGAAGACATGCAGTTTCTGTATGCGATATTCAATACTCCTGACATATATATACATATATATATATATATATAGTAGTGTACATTCACTGTGGAATACTTCACCCACCGGTTCTGACATGACTGATGAAGTCCTCCACTGTCTGGTCTAAATTCACTCCACGAAATACAACAGGCTTAAAATTCCTGTGCTCAAAAGACCTTATCAAGCGCACAGTCACCACTACTTCACCTGCCATGACCGAAGCTTACGAACCGCTGTAATGTTTAAATTAAGTTTCGATTGAAATGTAGGCTTTTCTTTACGTCAACCACTGTTTGAATAGTGGCTGCCTGAAAGGATCAGATTAGGCTGCTTTAAAACACATTCGCAGAAGGTTTTGAGCGTACGGCGCATGTCATACCTTGTTGTTATGTTTTGGTTGTGCTTCCGGTATTTTAACAGACCAGAGCAGTCGAGCCGTCGAGTTGACTCTTCAGACCCGACGTGTCGAGCATCGAGTCACGGAGCGTGTCTGCCTGCATACACATCGGATTTTCCAGCTAACTCTACTTTTAATTGAATTAATAAAATTTAAAATTTAAATTAAATTCATGAACTAAATTTAATTTATCATAATACTTTTAATTGAATTAATTAAATTAAAATTAAAAATTTAAATTAAATTCATTAACTAAATTTAATTTATCATAATACATTGTTTTGTGATTAATTCAATGTAGGTTTAATTTGTATGTATTTATTTCTTTTACACACCGGCATTGACCTACACGACATCACCACCGCCTGAAACAGCGTGTTGTCAAGCTGGACCTCGGCCCGGTACCCCTTCACCCACTTTCTCTGGACGCTCTCGCGTTCCCGACCCCTGCGCTTGTGATTGGTTTCTGCTCTCGCCTCAACCAATGGGGACGCGAGCCTTCAGGGCAACCTTTTCAATCCACCAATAGCGTGGCGTCGTTCTCGTAGCCAGGCGTGACTGAGGAGCTGCAGATCAGTATCGTGAACTCGTTCACACTAGCGGTCTGCCTTTATAGTAGACGGTGGTCCCCTCATTTCAAACGGTTTCGCCATGGCTGATCTTAAGGTGTGTATCGTGTTAATAATAATAATAATAATAATAATACAAATATTAATAGCGACTGTTTAGTGTTTCTTTACCACACACTGACACCGTTATTCTGTCTGGATCACCCGTCCGACCCACGCCGCCGCGGCATTGTTACTTTGTATCCTCTTGGTTTCTCGTGTGTTTGAGGTCTGCCGACACGACCTTCAGCCACACATCTCTAACATCTCACTGTATTGTTCAGTTATGGTGCATTAAAAAACGGATGAACATCAGCGTGTTTGCCAAGAGTGAATCGATGTGGATGTGGTCTTGTGGCAGCTGACAGCAGACTACTGATACTGGTGGGAACACTTCTCTGCAACTTGATCTGCGCTTTTGTTATCAGCGGCCTTTGCCCAAAGGATTGTTTCGTGTGGATCAGCAGTAGGTTGGAGTAAATCTAACAACTAAACCCCATTGCGACAGGAGTTAAAACCAGTAGCACATAGACTACTTTTTTGTATCCTCGTAGTTTCCTCCTAACACTTAGGCCTAATGCATATTGCATTTCCTGGAAAGTGCAGTACAGTCCTTATAGTTTGCCTGCTGGGTGACCATTAACCTGAGCTATCAATAAAGTAATAAAGTAATAAAGTTATAAAATGTAGGCCAGGATAGTTCATCCCCTTCTTGATTGCCACATTTTTAATTTGAATTCTGCTCGTTGGTCTTCTCACTTCCTCTCTGCCCTAGTTGGCACACGGTGGTACCAACCAACCACAAGCCACGGGGCTTCTGATTTGCCAAAGACTCTGAGCTAATCACTAGCCTCTTTGTACTGCACACTCAGCTGGACGTTGTCGCGATGGAACTAACTGGATTTGCCTCCAAGGATAGCTTGTAGTCCCAGACCAAACATAGGGTCATGCTATAACCAAATGTATAACACATTTACATTTAGCAGACGCTTTTATCCAAAGCGACTTACAAGTACTTAACACTGAGCAACTCAGTGTTAAGTACCTTGCTCAGGGGTACAATGGTGGCAGACCCGGGGATCGAACCCATGACTCTCCGGTGCTCCGTCTGGAAGCACTGTTCCTTACCCACTAGGCTACCATCACCCAACACACACACAGACACAGTATAGTCTTGTGGCTAGTGTTCGACTCTCACCTGAAAGGTACTGGGTTCCTAATGTCTGTATTAGGATGACCCCCTGATAACCCCAATGTCCGCAGCCTAACCTGTGGTCATCCTTGAGCAAGATGCTTAACCCTACCTGCTCCTTAACGACATCTGAATCCACTGTACGTTGCTCTGGATGATCTCTAAATAATAGTACAATGATAAAGTTGGTATATTTCCCTCTCTGTCGTTCCAGGCTAAGTTTGATGCTGCCGCCCTCGAGGTGAAGCAGCTGAAGACCAAACCAGAGGACGCGGAGATGCTGAAGATCTACGCCCTCTTCAAGCAGGCGTCCCTGGGGGACAACACCACGGGTACGACCGGGACGCTGGCGGCCTCCTTCCCCTCACGTTACCACTACACATACTATTAGATACACACACACACACACACACACACACACACACACACACACACACACGATTAGAGAGGAAGTAGAGAGTGAACCCAGCATGGTAATATCTGACCCATGCATACTTCAGTACAGGAGGTGACAATGGGTGAATTAGTTTTTTCATTTGATTTATTGTTACTTAGTTATGTGCTCTCCAGTGTAGGGTAATACTGGAGCAGTTCAACATGACTTTATGTTCTGTTGAATGGACAAACATTGTTTGTTTGTAGTTGTCTGTAACCAACTGCCTGCTCTGTTATTTGTTTTAAGAACATGAGGCAATGTTTTAGTCCGGTGGTATTGATAGCCTAATATTATAATATTATCATAAGATATTTTGTCCTCAAATGTGATTCGATTTTTAGTGTTTAGTTACTCTTGACCCAAAACCCCAGCTGTGACTGCCTTCATAGTAGAGAATCATGGACAATGCATGCACAATAGTATCTAGATTGTGCAGCAGGTTATTAGTTAACGAATATTATTAGTTAATGAATGGGCATTGATAACATTCTTCCATAATATGTTCGGATTACTATCAGCACAACGCTTAGATGGAATACAGTACAGCCTTTGCATGTATACTGTAAATTCATGGTTTCGTATTGGAAATGTTTGCATGCATCATGTCTTCTTGTGACTATACGTATACGAAGGTAAATGCAGCAAGAACAAATCAATATCCAGGTTGTTCCCATGAAGGTGTCCACCTTTCAATATTCTGTAAATGTTGCACCCCTGGGTGTCAGTTTTCAGTCCAAGAACCACAAACAGAAGAATCTCTAGGGCCAAAACATTGTAGTGATTATCCTCATATGGGGCAGCCTTGTCTGTTTACTGCCTGAACTGAATTATTTTATTTGGTAAATGTATCAATACACATTTGTGTCTCTCTCCAGCTTTCCCCGGCATGTTTGACTTCACTGGAAAGGCCAAGTGGAACGCATGGGATGCAGAGAAGGGTAAATGTTTTGTTGATTTGTTGGTGTGTTTGTGTATTTGTTTGGTGTGTGAGTCTGTCCTTGTTCAGATGTTGTAGCCGCTGTGTTCGCCCTAGCTGCTAATCACAATACAGTGGCTAAGTCACGCCCACCTCATGCATCACGCCTGGGCCTTAGAAACAGAAAAAGTTATATGGGAGTTAACGTAGAGCTTAAATTTAAAGGTTTCGATTTTCTATCTGAATCTCCATGAAATGGCAGGGTTTGTCTAATTGAAATTGAATTTTCCACATCAAGAAATATTTAATTTGTTTAAAAATTGTCAGGAAATTAAACAGACTGAAACAGACTATAGTAGGCCAGTACCAGACATATGAAAACACATACAGTCTTGTACCCATGAGAATTTTTCAACAAATTACACATTTATTGATGTGAAAAGTGATGTTAATTAGGCAAACCCTGCCAAGAACATTTCACAGTGACTCAAACTTTTTAAATGTATCTCCGTTGACTCCCTTACAACCTTTTCTGTTTCTAAGGTCCAGTTGTGACGCATGAGGTGGGCGTGTCTTAGCCACTAACGTTTATGGCTCAGGCGTTGAAGCCATCACACTCGTATTGAAGTTTGACCAACATTAACAACTCCATTTCCTGTTTCCCTCACTTCCTGTGTGCAAATATATTGAACAACAACAACAACAACAATACAAAGTAAAATTATTTACCTTTGGACTATGTCGTGTCAAATGGCTTATAGTTTAATGGTTTATTCATCCTGGTTGTTTTAAACAGGAAAGAGCCAGGATGACGCTATGACTGAATACATTGCTAAGGTGGAGGAGCTGAAGACCAAGTATGGAATCTAACGTGAAGCATCGAGCACGGGTCGCTCTACACTTCTCGAAATGCCTTAAACCCTGCAGGAAGAGTGCCCCCTGCTGGTGTACTACCGCACTGCACGGGAATGCCAAAAGGACCAACAGAAAGTCCTCTAGAGATTTCGAGGAGACGGAGAGAATAACAGATTAGACAACTAGACTGAATCAGTTCTGACATCAAGTAACTTCATACGTAGTTGTTGTAAAGTTGTGGACCACCTGTAATAATATAAAGGCAGACTTCTTAAGAAAACGTTGTTGTACTTTTTGTGTGTGTGTGTGTGTGTGTGTGTGTGTGTGTGTGTGTGGTGCAGTGTGTGCTCCAAAAGCGCAGAAAGATTGCTCCCTCAC